>JAHQIW010000521.1:0-92794 GCA_019055375.1 Parelaphostrongylus tenuis | reverse complement strand
ATCAGAAACGATTTGGCTATCGAATGATTACCAATAGTCCAAAGAAAGAGCTCTGTCCGGCGAGAATTATGCGCGTCTGAGAACTGGTTTTGTGTGGATTTCACAGCGTTATGAAAGGATATTTTGAAAAGCCAGCGAAGTGTGATTGTAGCCTGGAGTCTCAGCTTTCCAATGGTTACCAACAGTCCTATGAAAAGTTCCCTCTCCAAAGAATGAGGTCATCAATGGACTGATCCAACGCATCTTTTCTT
The DNA here is from genome assembly GCA_019055375.1 of Parelaphostrongylus tenuis. NCBI lineage: Eukaryota > Metazoa > Nematoda > Chromadorea > Rhabditida > Metastrongylidae > Parelaphostrongylus > Parelaphostrongylus tenuis. The sequence goes on along the minus strand of JAHQIW010000521.1, from coordinate 92,543 downwards.
CTTTTATCACAAAGGCGTATGTGGCGTAGTGGTTAGAGATGCCTTGCGACGCACACATGGTTGGTGGTTTGATCCCTCGTCCAAGGATGGTTAAGCCTTCCATTTCTGTGGAGTCTGCGAATTGGTACCAGACTTGTTCGGGAGGATGCCAGCACTGACATAATACATCGGTAGGCCATCCCGAAGTCACATTGTAAAGACGGAGATATGCATTCGATCACCTTCAGCGACGTTTGTTCTAGTCGAAATGCTTGGCACATCGCTCAGTGACTGATCAACATATTGAGAGCTTCCTCTTTTTAACCTTTATCTACGATCATTTTGAAACTATCGTATACACAAGTGTGAACTAACATTGATGCTCTACCATTCGTTTAGACCTACTTCCAATATATATTCCAGGAGCGCATACAGCGCAGTGGTAAAATGTGCTCTACGTCGCACACAAGGTCGATGGTTCGATCTCGCGCTCACGGTTCATCAAGCCTAGCATTCCTAGCGTGAGCTGGTGAAATTGGCTATGAACCTGTATCGGAGGAGTGAGCAGCACTGATTTGATACATCGGTAGGCCACAGTCGAGTCATTGCAAAGCCACATATGCATTCAATCCTCTCAAACGAAGCTAAAAATTGAGAACGAATGCATCACACATCCACAAGGATTGATCAACGCGGAGAGTTCTATCTTTTTTTTTGTTCTTCAAAAATTCCAAGAGTTATTCTACAGGGCTAATCCATCATGTCTCTCAAGCCTACCTTGACAAGGAGGTAGGCTCAAGATTTCACTTACTGAAAACTCCATAGACTTAGAAAGGATGAAGCTCTTGGCGTTGATCAATCTCTGAGAGATGCGTCATGTATTTATCTTCATTGAGACATCAGCTAGAGGTGATTAAACGGATATCTGGCTTCCGTTGAAATGACTCGCAGTGGCCTACCGATGTATCAAGTCGTGCTGTTATCCTTGCAGAAAAGTCTGATACCAATTCATCGACTTTGAAGGGATGCAAGGCCTGATGAATCTTGTCGCAGGGCACCTCTTACCACTGCACCATACGCGCCCTAGACGTTTTTTTTTTCTGGATTTGAGATTCCCCAGTAAAGTTTCGAAAGGCCGATCTAATGAATTCATTGCCGCTCTTTGGTAGATAATCAATTCGAAATCATTTTATTTGACCGCCTATTGCGGTGTTATGTTATTTCCTATTAACCCGATGATGTAGAGTGATGTGCAAAAACGTTTGTGTCAGCCGGGATTTGAACCCAGATCCTACTCTTTCCGGGAGCATGTGCTAACCCTTGCACCACCGACGCTCGTTTTGCACGGAAAGAGTAGGATCTGAGTTCAAATCCTGGCTGACGCAAACGTTTTTACTCTTTGTAATTTAGTATCACCTGCTTATTCCGTAACCTATTAGTTTTACAAATTGTAGTAATAAGCGTTCCATTCCATATAAGTCGGGAAAAAAGTAAGACTTCAGTCATGTCGCTAACACCAGCCAACAAACTGTTGGATGAAGGCTTAGTGAAGCGAAGGTAATTTGTATGGCTCCACCTGTATCTCCAGCAAATCCAAGATCAAATCAAGATTTAATAAGGACTTTTCCTTCAAGATTTATTTTGTGGACACCCTTCAAACGTAGTGAAAAGAGCGAATTGGTAATCTAGTTTACCGGATGCTTAAGGCGTTTTCGAAGTTGGTACGTCAGTGGCTTACGTACGTTTTGGATGTATCGCCCGCTTCATCAGAGCCACCCGCCCCGCACTGAACTCTGCTTTATGGAAGAAGGGATGCGGAGAAACGAGCGATACCACCAAAGCGTACTTAACTCACTGATGAACCAACTTCGAGGAAGCTTTCAACATTCTCACAGACTCCACTGAATGCTTACAGAGAGGTTAAAAACAGTTGATTGGTAGACAGTCTACATATTCACTACCAGTCGCAAGCCATAGACTGAAAAAACACAGTTTCATGTGCTATCACTAAAACAACTCTCCCTATTTCTGGTATAGAATAGGGCTTAGTGTGGGGTCTGTGACTTCAATGAAGCGGGCGATACCACCGGAACGTACGTAGGCTGGTGACGTACCAACCTGGAAAAAGCTTTGAATGGACTATATTGAATGTTCATAGCGAGGTTTCAAAACAGCCGGTTCGAAGGCAAACCAGAAATCGACATAAGAACCTAACTAGCTGCACTCCATTGCCGGCTTACGGGTTAACTCGCAGTTACAAGTGATATAAAGTGGACCTGCTCATTCATCTATGCGATCTCTTAGGCCATCAGTGACAACAATCCGTCTGATCCTTGGCTTCCATTCGCACGAGGTGGTCCACATGTGGTTCCCTTAGGGGGCAGTCATTGCCGAGGGCGCAAAAGTCGACCCCATCGACAAAGTTGGGAATGCCACCAGATACAAATGATGATGTGCGTGAAATATGCTCATAATGGTGAAAGCTTTCCCAGATAGGTGTAAATCCGGTGGCGTTATATCCACCACAAACTGGGTTTGGAATGGAAGATCGCATGTCGCTAGCTCTATGGTCAATGTAAACGTTGGAATTGGTTTATTGGAGTACTAAATGTTGGCACTCATTAAGGAAAACGACCGGCAACATAACAATTTATTATTTAAATATATAGAATAATTTCCTGGGTATCACCCATATGAAACGATGTCACAAACAGAAAAAAGAGGGCAAAGTTGGTGTGTAACAGCGAATCGAGACCTCGTTATTGAATTACAACAAGGAATAGTACACCGATACAATCTACTAAACCATCCTGACAGTGCAAACTACGAGAAAACATGAATTCTATAATAAAAAAATGAAAACAAAAGAATGAAACTGAACGAGGCTTGATCACTCTATGGCCGCCCGGCTACCGCCCAGATCTTATGGCGGTACAAAAAATGTTTTTATTGGTTTAATTACGGTTGGATTTTGTGTTGCAACGGTAGCCTAGCGTACGGTTTAAGATGTTCCAGATATAAAACTAACATGATGATTCGAAACGGATAGTTCCTTATTCGTATTGACACAATGTAGCATAGTTCTAGGTGATGGATGGATTATGTATGGCGACTGATTTCCACGAAACAGCGAGCAGAGGATTGCGAAACATGGGACACAACTGATCGACTAGAAATAGAACGTGTATTTCAACAAAGTGAAACGAAAATAAACAATTTTCTTCTCCTGCAAGGGTTGTTACATGATAGGAAGATTTTTCCTATAAGCTATGGCGTCTCTTGAGACCATTTGTGTTTGAACTGATTCGCGGCTACGTCGGAAAAGCAGCTATACAATTTACAGTGATACGATCCCTAACGATCATCAGTCCCATAAAATTAATTCAACAATGATCGTGTAACTGTCGGATAGTGCAACACTCGCGACGAAGCCGTAAAGCATTCCATAAAGAATCTATTACCGAAAATGAACAATACAGGGTTCGGGAAAAGTCCTTACAATTTCAAAGTTGTTAATTGAACACTGAAATAATCCTTTTTTAATACCTTTCGTTTGGAGTGTTTTCTTGAGATAACGCTCAAATGTCATTGTACATGATAATTATTTCTGAGCCATGCATGTGGTATGTTATGGGCACTTATACGGTGCATTACACGTGTTTCGGTACAGTCTTGTCAGTTGCATAGTGCCTTTCGTCTGACAATACATCTTGGGGAGGGAAGGGGGGAAGGGGGAAGGGGGAAGGGAAACCCAACCGCCTTACATAGAGGAGCACAAACGTACTATTTACACGTGCCATCATTGAGAGAAATCACTAAACTAGTTAGTCTTGTACACATCGACTGCTCTTAGTATTTATAAAATACCATACCGTTCGTTTCGAGTGACGAGGCTGCCAAGGCCGAAACATGTGCACTGCATTGTATAAGTAGTGCCCATAACAGAACACATGCATGGCTCAAAAAATTGTCACGTCTATCTTCAGTTCTGATGAATTTATGGGTCGTAAAGATGAACAGTAGTTGAGTTGCGCAAGGTGGGAACGAATCTGCCAACTTTGTTAAAATATGACTGATTTCATACCAGCAAGTGTCTACAGAGCCGCAAAACGTTTCGAAGAGACTGGAGGGATTAGGGACCGTCCCCGAATGCTCGTCCAACCACCTTGTCTACTCCGCAAAACATTTAGAAAAGATAAGCACTACAAGATCGCTTGCGTTTACTTTCTAAACAAAAAAGAAGGAAGACGGTTTTCAGAAGCTCGCCAAATGATTCGTTTGATAGCTGATGTTTGTGTCGAACCACTTCACAACTGCCACAATTGACACAAAATTCTCAAGGGTCAGCAGAAATCCGCAGGAGCAAAAATCATGACTTGCGGTCATTTTCCGGCTCCTATGACGGTCTGGACCAGTATTTGCGCCACCGGAAAAACACTGCTGTTTCTTCATCAATGGAGACGTCAAAATCAACGATGTCAGCTATTAGCAACAAGTTTCACTGGGAGAACTGAAGCCTTAGAGTACTCAACACTTTATCGCATACGGATTTACGGTTCAGCACGACTGCACTCTTGCGCATTCGGGCCCGCTCAACAACTGTCATCTGTCAAAAGCTGTTTCCAGGTTCCGGGGTAAGGACATTTGATCGCCGAACTCACCGGACCTCAACATAGTGGATTACTCCGTGTGGTCCATACTAGAGGAAAATGCCTTGGCTAATCGCTACACTAGCGTATACGTGTTCAAAATGGCTTTGACATGCTTTTGAGAGAGAATTACAGTGAAAACGTGTGCGAGCATCATCGGGAATTTGCGCAAACGATTTTGTAAACGTAGAGAGGTCAACGAAGGAGATTCTAAAAATTTGTTATAAACTTTTTTTGTTTACTGTTATAGTTCGGGGATGTATCGTATTTAACGCGCGTCTGTTCATTGCCGTCTCCTCGCCCACTAGTCTCTCGAGAAAAGGAATCGCTGCCTCTAGACATATAAATATACTTGTGCTGAGTAGCAGATACTTTGGTTCCTTTCATTCTTAGCCCCTCTTAGTCATCTTAGTCCATCCCACAAAAGAAAAACTGCACGCCGATACAGGTAAAACTTCCCGAGTATTTTCTTGTGTGTCGTAAAATGCGAATCAGTCTTTCTTGAAGCACGCTCTAGACATCTGCACTTGGAACGCTTCCAACCGGATACAGAAAGTGTGGCAAAGTCACCTAACATTCAACCCGCCCGACAGTTCTATGACACCAAAATTTATATTTATTCAATTATCGGTGATCAACAAACGCACTTCAAACTAATTTTTTGAGATTCTCGCTCTGTAATCCGTTCCGGTCTTCTTATTCTGAAAAAAAGGCCGAAAAGGTCCTTAGGCCGAAAAAAGGAGAATTCGAAGGGCAGAATCTTAGCCTAAAACAGTGCCGCAATCAGCACACATTACCGTGAAAGGTGCACCGCGCTACGGACACTATAATGTCCATAGCAAGCAAAACGGGTTAATAATTTGATATCGAAGGAGAGAGATGAAAGAACCTCTTGCTACTCATTTACAATGATGTAGACCGGAAGCGAACCTATGCTTCGGTTTCTTTGGCATTGTTTCCGTTGTTGCTTGCGCCACGGCCACGGCCTCCACGTCCACGACCACGTCCTCGACGTCCTCTTCCACGCCCTCCACCTTCGGCACCATTCACTGTTTCATTCTAAACATCATAATCACGAACTTCCCATAAGATTTAGATTCGAAACATAGCCCTACTTGCTGTCCTTCGGCCGATCCGTCCTCGTGGTTAGCATTTGAATATGAGCTACCGCGTCCTGATCGGTAGCCACGGCCACGATAACCGCGGCCACGTCCCCCACGGAAGCGTCGTTGACCGCCCTGAAAGATCTCCACAGATCATATTCCTTATTTGTTAAGACTATCGTATTCTAATGTGAAACTTATACTTATGTTAAACCACTCCATATTATTTTGGACGACGCAGCAAGGGTCAGTTCCACGACAAGCACTACTCGTTGGCTGAACTGGAACCGACTTGGAAAAAAGATGCGTATTTTGCGATATTAACCCTTCAGTTACGGCGTGTACCTAAGACGATACAAGCGTGGCGTGTTCACGTTGTTGAACAGATTACGAAGATTGACGTAATCTCTGCCTCCCCTTGCCTCCCTCCTCCCCTGCCATAAAAATCTGTAACCCGCACAGTAGATTAAGGTTCTAAAAAGATCTTACTGCCACTAGGCGATGTAATATCATTGAAAAGACCTATGTTGAGATGTATCCATTGAAAAGGATGCGCGTAAGCTCTTCATAACGCTGGACCTCCTGCCAGCTGAAAATGGTCTCTGAAGCAAAACGGACCAAACAATATAGTAATATCACCATTGTAATTCGCAATATTTGTACATATCTATCGGCCTCATCACGCCAGTTTCTCCTTTGAAGATTCACCTATAACTCATCAAGTTGATAAACCTTTTCTGATATGTTTCCGATCGGGTTTGACCTAGACAAGCCGAGCTACTCTCCAGATATCGAAACTTACAAATAACATCGTTTACAACTAATTTTACTTCATGTAAATTCGGCGGAGAAGAGGTCGACTCCAAAGAGAGGTACTGATGTCATTGCTGCTCGGATACAACAAGGTAGGTTTATTTGTTTCCTTTTTAAGATAAGGAGAGTCTGATGTCTCTGTCATGACGAGAAGGAGCACTATGAATAGTGCGAGCGGCGAGCGAGGACATAGTAGTCTTCACGGAAGCAAATAAACGTTAAACACTTGTTTTTCTCTTTGCAAACTATATTTTTGCCCCAAATAACATCAACACATTGAAGAAAACCAGTTCAAACTTCTTCTGGACGATCTCCGTCACGATCATTGGCAAAACCATCTCGTCCTTCGCCACCTGCTGGCGCTCCACGACGGCCACCTCTATAGAAATTACGGCGCCTGAAACGTCGTCCTCCACGATCCGAATTACGATCGGCAGCGTACTAAAAGCAAATCTCAAATAAGAGCTTTCCTTCCGAAATACGAAGATCGAAAACTATCTACAACTTTTCATTCTCGAAAACATTTCTAAAGTAGGTCTACATAGGATCAAAAAGAGCCACAACAAGCGACATACTTTCGATCCTTGGACCGGTCCTCCATCTTTAGCAGTAACATTGGACGCTTCGGGTCCTTTCGCTCCTTCGACAACATCGAACATCACCTATGATCAGTGTTACTTGCAGATCTATACCTAACCCTTTGGGACCGTACACCCACCACCTCTGCATCTCTATCCCCCAGCCTGGCAACGATTCAATGTATTATTGTATTATTTATAACATTATATATTTGTATATTGAAATGACATATGAAAATAACAACAATGATAAAATTAAAGTAATACAATGATACATGTATTGCGTCCCCCGCTAGGGGGTTAGAGGTGTAGACGCGGTAGGTCCATGGTCCCGAAAGAGTTAAAAAATAATCTCATTAAAACCTACCTCTTCGCCATCTCCGAGGCTACGAAGGAACTTGTTAGGATTGTTGTTAGCGATTGCTGTCTGATGGACAAATATATCCTCGTTTGTATCAGTGCGGTTAATAAATCCGTAACCGTTCTTCACATTGAACCACTTAACCACACCTGACACGCTCTTCGCTACGATCTAAAAGAACATCGATCTTATGGAATGTTCGTGGGATACGGAAAAGAACCCTATCGATGCAATGCCATGCCGTACTTGAAAATATTCGGACTATTGATAGTAGAACAGTGGCCTCGATGGTGTAGTGGTAGTGCGAGGACCCGACATTGGTGAGACGCGAGATCAACTCTCGCCTGGGGTAGTTGGTTTCAGGCTATTCAGCATCTTTGGATTATTTTGTATATCCAGGAAAGACTCAGGGAAGACCACAATGAAATTTCTTCAATACCAAAATCATACTAGCCGGTGATTAAAAAAGAATAATCTACTTCAAGTATTCTTATTTTTTACGCTTTTACTAGTGCAGTGGTTAGCATGCGAACCTTAAAGGGTGACACGCGGGCTCAACTCCCGCCCAAGGATCCAATTCTTATGCCCTCTTAACATTATCAAATACAAAGTGAAGAAGATTAATTTCTGCTCAGACTGGACTAGGCGTAGAGAAACATGAATCGAGGAGGACGGAATGAGAGTGAAGAGTTAGAGACTACCCAAACAACATTTTCTCTCCAGTCCTTTCTTACTTTATGCCTAAGTAGAGCAATTCCAAGGGAGCAACAGCCCCCAAATACTTTACTTATGCAAGCGCGGGCTATAAACTACCAGATGTTATGCGTTGTGTACAATACACTACCAAGAATTAAGCTTTTTGCAAAAAAAAAAACCGCGCTAAAATAAAATCATCCAACTCACAGGCTTTTCATTGTTTGCGGGCTGCTCAGTTTTTTTCCGCGCTCGGCTTCTCCACGACTTCCTGGAATATGAAAATTGCATTTATTGGAGGAAATCAATGTAGGAGTAAAGAATTACAATGAAACATCGAATCGGAAATTCCGCCAATTTCCCTCTCAGAAGGGCCGCCTCTTTTATAACTCAGAATAATAAAGGATAAAGGATAAAGCTCTCGGCGTTGATCAATCCCTGAGGGATGCGCCATGCATTCGACTTCAATTTCTAACTTCGTTTTGAGGTGATTGAATGCATATCTGGCCTTTAAAATGACTCGCGGTGGCCTCCCGCTGAACCGAGTCAGTGCTGCTTATCCTCCCAGACAAGTCTGAGACCTGCCTGGTACCAATTTACCGACCCCGGAGGGATGGATGGCTTGGTGAGCCATGAGCGCGAGATCGAACCATTGACCTCGTGTGCGACGCAGGGCACCTCTAACCACTGCGCCACATGCGCTCTTATAACTCAGAATACAGGGTAAGATTCTACAATTACTATTTTGTGCTTTGACGTTTTCCTCAAACGGACCCGGCAGACCAAATTTAAATAGCTATTCTTGACGCATAGAGGTGTTAAACACCGAACCGTGCTCATACTGTAATCTGATGCTTTTTCACGACCCTTTATGAAGAAAGGGTTAATAGTTCTCTCAACTGGGTGTAATATGATCCAATGGCTTGTTTGATGAGCAGAGACTAAGCCGCTGATAGTAAAATTCATCAAATTATAACTTGTGTAAAATGCTAGTCGTATTAGAAAAGTCTGCATCGTCAGCCATTATTTATTTTGTAATAGAATGTAATACGTTGTGTAAAAAGTTCGTACCGTCTCGGTTTTCTGGTATGATTTTTGCAAAACATTGCATGATTCTGGTGTCGTTCAATTGGGCATTTTCTTGCTAACATTTTGCTATACAAATTGCCTATAGTTGCTTACAGACGTAGCTGTATGAGGAGCAAATTCGCATGCTACTCCTGCACGAATGGCACAAGGGGAAATGGCTAGTGAAGCAGAGCGCAAGATTAGTGGAGCCTGGGTCAATGAGGCGAAGATACGGTTGCGGAAAGGACGGCTGGGAAGTGGTTAGCGAAGTTCAAAACAGGTGAGCAGTCTGGAGGATCAGTCGCGCTCGGGCCGTCCACAGGAAGCTCCATTGATCTTGTGCGCCGCTTCCCTAACATTTACCCTAGGGGCTATTCATGCCTGAGTAGGAAGCGTATTAGTTCCTAAGACAGCTCCATCTCTAAGCAACTATAGGCAATTTGTATGGAAAAATTGTTAGCAAGAAAATGCTCAACTGAACGACACCAAAATCATGCAATTTCATTATAAAAATGGTACTTAAAAACCAAAACGGTACAAACTTTTTACACAACGTATTACATTTTTTTACAAAAAAATAATGGCTGACGATGCAGACAACATTTCTAGTACGGCTTGCTTCCATTGAATAAATGGAAGTGAAAAAGTTTAGAACAACAAGCTGGGCTTTAACCGATTAACGATGTTCGGTGCAAAGTTAATCTCCCCAACAATCTTTGATCTCTCCGGCAATCAATCAACGAACACTGCAGCCTGGCTATCCCTGGGAATGCAAGATCTGCCCGATCAGTATTCTACGACATCCATGAAGAAGTTGAAATCCTCGAACAAGCGATGAAAGGGTGGAGACGAATGGAATGCTTGAAGCACTTGGAGTCCCGTACTGAAAATGTGAAACGGGACGTAAAAGGTTGATATCACAGAAACGTCAGCCACAATTTTATTGTACTGAGTGATGACACTCAATAAATCCTACAATCAACAAGCTCGCTCCTGCTCGCCAAGAAAACTGGATTATTCCTTCTATGCCGAGATTAATAAATAGTTAGATCCTGAGGAATATATATATATATAATATATATATATATATATATTATATATATATATATATATATATATATATAGAATTCGCTCATTCAGACAAATCTCTAATAACTGATACGATCGATCGATGTGAGCGATAATATTCCAAGAGAGGGAGATAGAGAGAGAGCTTCGATCCACTTCGTAAATGTCACTCAAAGACATCTTGCTGTCGTTTATGTTTGCATCGTTTCATTGCTCCGATATTCCCAATTAACAAAGGGTTAGTTATATTAGCCGGATATAGTTAGTATAGACCCCCAAAGTTGTTTACCGCCTCATCGTGGGTGGGAGGTACTCCTGGGTGTGGGACTGTGAAGTACAGCGCGGGTTTCAAAACTTCAGACAAGGTCACCCAATCTGAGCAGTCCGACGTTTCCACTCGGAAGGCCTAGTTAAGAGCACACCGTGTCAGGAATGAAGGCCGTCTCGGTAGCTACCAGCCGCAAGGTGGTAATCTCCGTCTGATCCACAAGGGCCAGCGACTGCTTTGTTGTAGTGACGAACTGAGGAAGCCCCAGTAAAGCTTCCATGGAGACTCCGGGGAACAAAACAAGAACAAAACAACTAAACCAGCACATTTTCATGTGCTGTGATTCACGCAATTTGTGAAGACGGACCGCTCAACTATACAAGTTAGTATAGACTCAATTCGCCCATCCAGCAGATCCGTAACAGCATAGATGCAAAGACCGACCATCTGCTAACCTCGGCATTGTTCAATAGTTCCCACTTTTTTCTCTTCATAAGCCGAAACAGCCGACGTTCCCGCGGACTGATTAATTTGATTATAACAGCCTGATGGCCGATAGTCGACCAGACCAGGAACGGCTGATATTCCCAGAGGAGCCAACATGCAATAGTTTAGATTCACTTCGTGAACGTCATTTACGGACGTGGCTCATAATGTTATTGGTAGCGTACTCGTCAACACTCACATGTTACCAGTTAAGATAACGGCTACTTTCTACCAATAAGAAGAAATGATTTTTCCTCAGTTTAGGAGCTATAAGTCCTGCAAATTGAGGGTATAGTATACATTGAATTCGCTCATCCCTTGTAAGCGATACGGTCGACCAATGAGATCGACAAATATTTCAAGAAAGAAAGCTAATCAATACGGCTTGGATCCAATGCGTAAACGTAATTTACGGACATCTTACTGTCGCTCATATTATTGGTGGTGTCCCCGTCAACGTTCACATGTCACCATGTTACCAGTCAAGAAAAGGGTTATTTTATAGAGGATAAAAAGAATAAAGCTCTCGGCGTTGATCAATCCCTGAGGGATGCGTCATGCATTCGACTTCAATTTTTAACTTCGTTTGAGATGATTGAATGCATATCTGGACCTTTACAATGACTCGCGGAGGCCTCCCGCTGAACCGAGTCAGTGCTGCTTATCCTCCCAGACAAGTCTGAGACCTGTCTGGTACCAATTTACCGACCCCGGAGAGATGGATGGCTTGGTGAGCCATGAGCGCGAGATCGAACCATTGACCTCGTGTGCGACGCAGAACAACTCTAACCACTGCGCCACATGCCCTCGGCTATTTTATATTACCACAAATTGATTTTTCCCAAGTTCAAGAGTTATTAATTCTGCTGATTAAAAACATGCTATACATTACCCTTCAAAGGACGGCAGTTGATCGACCGCAAAGAGAAATTCGCAAGAGGCGAGGCGCGTGATTTTTATTATACAATTAGGGTTTTCGCTTCATTTTGTAAGTAAAACTTTAGGTTTTTTATGTCACTCTGAGACTCTATGATTTTCTCTACATGGTCATATGTTTTCCATGCATATAAAATTTTTCTGTACGATGAAAACTTTGAGTGCGAAACGTAACTTTCTTTTCGCTTTTACAGCGTCCTATGATAATCTTCCCGAAAATCAATTACATCAACGGAATCCTCGTGATTTGGGCTATCAAATGAGTGTTATGGGTTTGGTAGATAGCCATATACAAGCCCCGCCGAGCGTATAAACCAGACTGAGTGTGAATCACAATTTCATTTTTGCTACTATAACGTGGTACAAAAAACCAAACATTCGTGTACCTCAGCTTATACACGTGTCCCTTAGGGGTTAAATTCGCTCACCCAGACAGATCCCTAATAGTCGACGCTAATCAATATGGCTTGGATTCAATGCGTAAACGTCACTCACGGACGTCTTATTGTTGTCGCTCATGTTGTTGTTGCTGTTGTTGTTGTTGTTAGTGTTCGTCGTCAACGCTCAGATGTTACCAGTTGGCAGTTGCGATTTGACACACAAACACACGCCGCGCGTACACTCCCGCCGCTCACGCGATGTTCTGCGCTGAAAAGCTCTGGGAGCTGCTAACATCGAGACGAAAGAAAGAGAGAGGGAGAGAGGAAAGAGAAAAAGAGACAAAGAGAAGGAAAGGGAGGGAGAAAAGTAGAAGGGAGAAAGAGAGGGGCACGAAAAATTATTAGTAATCCCACAAATCATTCGAAACTCTCAAGGGGTTATTGAAATTTTGAAAAAGAACCTAAAAAGAGGGAAAAAATCGGCGAGAATCCCAGAAGAAGAAACGACTTGTTCCTTTTCCCGATCAACTCTAAGCCCAGGATCTATTGGTTTCTTAAAAGAAGAGCCCAGAGCCAGTCGCACGGGAGGAAATGATAGGTCGAAAAACGAGGGAGTAGATCAAAACGCCTGCGTAGCATAAAGAAACTTCGAGTGGGAGGCTAACAGATACGAGGGCTCGAGGCACATTTAGGAAGCGACGACTCGAGCTCCTAGTCGATTTGAATGACAGCAAACGAATCCACTGATGAGATAAAAGCACTGGGCACTGGCAATGTCAGTCCAGGAAGCACGATAAGAGAGAAAAAAAAAGAAATCAATCAAGGAAGAAAATGAGCCCCATCGGGGAAGAAAACCCGGGGGCGAGAGGGCGATAGTTGGGCGCTCCTGCCTGGCTCGACGACCAGCGCGTCGGTCGGCCGCCCGGTCGGTCGGAGGCGTGGTTACTGACAGGGGTGGTGGCCAATCGATCCGCCGCCACCAACGTGAGTGTGTGGGCGGAGACCGCGAGAGCCGAGAGCCGAGAGCCAGCAGCCAGCAGGGCCACCGGCGGTGGGTGGGTGGGGGAGTTCGCTAGGTGTCTCGTGGTTCCAGGTCATATACCTTGTAACAAGAGCTTTAGTAGTCCAGTTGGTTAGCACTCGACCTGGGAAAGGCGAGATACGGGTTCGAATCCTGTTTGACATTCAAAGTATCTGAAGGATGCACCATGTATTCACCTTCGATTCTTAGCTCCGTTTGAGGAGGTTGAATGCATACTTGGCTTTTATAGTGACTCATAGTGGCCTAGCACTGCATCGAGTCAGTGCTACTTATCGTCCCAGACAAGTCTGCGACGAATTCACCGATCCCGGAAGGGATGGATGGCTTTGTGAGCTATGAGTGTGAGGCTGAACCATCGACATTGTGTTCAGGGCAGAGCATCTCAAGCTACTGCGCCTCGTGCGCTCTTTATTCAGCATTATTGTGTATGTAGTTATAATATCGGGGGTGCCGTGGCCCATTAGTTACGATGCTCGTCGCGGCGCGCGTGGAACCGAGCTCCATCCGCCAGCTTTCTCTGGCAGTCAACAAGAACGCCTTATGGAACGCCACAGCTAGGTTATCCTCAAGACTGTAAGGAGACTCGCTCGGCCAGTATTCTACGACGTTCAGGAGGAAGACGAAAAAAACGAATGAAATGCTAGAAGAATCGGGATCCGCACAATGAAAAACCCCTGTGAAGACGGATCAAGTAAAGTGTGTTTAAAGTTATAACATTACGACACCATTAAGAGAACGCTTTAATAAAGAGATCCTGCTGTTCTAAATTCATTTTAAGTTGCAAAAATATGCTATATATTTATTGATTTGATGATATTTTGATATTTTTAAGATGATATTTATTGATTTGAATATATTCGGTCTCAATTTGTTTTCAAATTGACAGTTTTGCCAAAACTGGTTTTTTATCTAGATGAGTGTAGATTTTGGGTATGAAAAAAAAAGAAAAAAGGATCTGGAATCATCTATCAAATTGATTGGACGCTATACTGTTCAAACGTTCTATTGGTCTCATCCAATAGAGTGTTATGATTAAACTAAATCATGTCCGCAGAATCACCGGTGACTTTTTTCATTTTAGTGGTTTGAAACGATGTCCAGCTGCTGCCTTCCTCTTCGAACCTCAGAGGCTGAGATCATTGCAGACTAGAAGACAAATGGACTAGGAGTATATGATTTAAGGATATTATCATCGAACATTCTATCAGACTATATTAAATTTCTAAGTAAGGTCTCAAAAATGTCGATTGAAAGGTACTGGCTACATATGCCCACGTAACAGCCGTGCGCCATGCCAATCAATCACTTTATAAGAACGCAACATCGAATGATCATTTCACTCAATGTAGAGTGATACTTCTTCGGTGTCAATTCCCTATAATAAGTTAGAGTGAGCCTAATGGTATGTGCTATTGATGAAGCTTATAAGAAAGCCGAAACATACGTCTAGCATCATACGTGTTATACCAGACCTCATGAAAGGCTCAAAACATTTTATCAGACTATTAACATAGTAGTTAACTGATAAATTATAACTCTCTAAGTAGTCAACTATGTGAAATCATGATAGATTTGTAACCGATGGATTTTTTCCAATGATACATTTTGTCGAGATCACCACTCATATCTAAAAATGCTATGAAGTTTCAAGCTTACAGGACGTAACTCACATTACCACATTAACTATATAGTGGGTGAACAAGTCAAATTCACTTCTTTCTGATTATAAGGGAAAATATGAACAACGGACCTCATTCGCTGGAGAGGAACTTTTCGTAGGACTATTAGTAACCATTCGAATGCTGAGACTTCAGGCTACAGCCCTATGTCGCCGATTACTAATAGTTCGAAGAAAGATCTCTTTACGTAGAGAAATATGCGTGTCTGAGACATAGGTTTATGTGGAGATTACAGTGTAATAAAAGTCTGTTTTGAAAACCAGCCATGTGGAGCTGTGGCCTTGAGTCTCAGCTTCCGAATGATTACTAGCAATCCCATGAAAACTTCTTCTCTAGAGAATGAGGTCGGTTTTTCAACTGTTCCCTTATAATCAGAAAGAATCTCAAATTCTTAATATTAATATCTAGACACCGTTTGGGGACAGAGTACTACAGTGATTAGTGATGAGTGTACGAGAAGCGAGAAGACAGGCAATACTATTTTTCAGATCCCTTTTTTCAGTTTCGATCCCCTCCTGAACGCCCTCTAACAATCAATCTTAACTGAAGTCATAGGAGCGTCTTAGTGCCACTACTTTGAAAGCTACAAGGAGAACTACGGCGAAGTGGCGATAACGCAAGAATAGTTAAGCATTTGTTTTTGATTTCAATTTAGTTAGGTTTAGCTGATCGATCCTGCGATACTTGTGGCAGCGGCGATCGAACCAGCTTATCACTTATCACCTCGATTTCAGGTATGTTGCATCTATAACCACGACGTCACACCGCTTCGCCGGGCTATGTAAATAAATTATTATTACATTATAGAAATATTCCACCTGATATTGATTCGTTCAAATATGTTGGTTCTTAATTCATTTTCGACTCGAAAAATTTGCAAAATACTACTGCTTTCATTCACCGTAGAGGATCAGATCATTGCAGATTGGAAGAGATATGGACTTAGAATACATGATTTAACGGTAATACCGTCACAATAACAGCCGAATACTGGTTGAGTGGGAGAGGGGTAGTGCAGTGGTTAATGATTCAGTGAATCAGTTAGCGAGATGATAAGCGATATGTTAGTTCGATCCATATCCTCAACACTCTCTTGCAATTAATCAACGAAGGCCTTAGAGAACGCCTTTGCTCGCGCACCTCCGTGATTGCCAGGAATATCGTCTCGACCACCATTTCACGACTTTCATGAAGAAGAGGAAATCCTCAAGCGGCAGTCGCACTAGCATGTGAAATATCCGAAGACCCTTGGCAAGGGTGAAATGCAAGGAGGGATGGGATTATCCGCACAGGAAATTATAATAACGGCTCGTGTAAAATAAGAAATGTTGATTGAAACTAATCATAATCACTCGATACATAGTTAACTAGAGAATGAAGACACATTTACATAATAACCGACGAATTTTTTATGGATGGATTTTGTCGAAATTGCCATAAATACTTCAAAATACAAAAAACTAGTAGAACGTTTTCTGCAAGATCATATATCTGTTTGATGGATGAAGAATCTGACTTCAACAATCGATTTTAGACCTCGTTTCTTCGAGCTTTCGAACGAGAAAAATCGCTTGCAGAATGTTAGAAGAAATCGGTACATTTCTCGATGAGAGTTAGTTAAGAGGGGGAATAAACTCTAGGATGGGAGAATACACTTGTTCGATTTTGATTTTATGAAGCGCCATGTGTCTCCACATGTCAAAAATGTGTCGTTTACATTACAATTGGCACGTCAATCACACAAGAGCATATCTTCACAAACACATACTGTTCCCATTCATCTGCTCTTTGTA
This sequence comes from Parelaphostrongylus tenuis, assembly GCA_019055375.1. Classification (NCBI taxonomy): domain Eukaryota; kingdom Metazoa; phylum Nematoda; class Chromadorea; order Rhabditida; family Metastrongylidae; genus Parelaphostrongylus; species Parelaphostrongylus tenuis. Next base: position 75,647 of record JAHQIW010000521.1, on the reverse strand, counting down.
CATACGTGTTTACACAATCGAGTGCCACATTTTCACATATACAAACGTATATACATATGTATATACATATATATCATATATATATATATATACAAATGATAAAGCTCTCGGCGTAAATCAATTCCTGAGTGATGCGCCATGCATTCGTTTTCAGTTCTTAATTTTGTTTGGTGTGATAGAATGCATATCTGGCCTTTACAATGACTCCCGGTAGCCTTCCAGTGTATCGAGTCAGTGCTGCTTACCCTCCAGGACGAGTTTGCGACCAGTCCGGTACCAGCTTACAGACCCCGCAGAAATGAATGGCTTTGTGAGCCATGAGCACGAGATCAAACCATCGACTTTATGTGAAACGCAGTGCACCTCTAACCACTGCGCCACATTCACTCATATATATGTATATATATATATATACATATATATCTAAATATATACCAAATAAATAAACAATATTTATTGTGCTTATGTATAATAAATAAATAAATAACTAAATGAATAAATAAATAAATAAATAAATAATAAATAAATAAATATATTTATATGTACACACAGAACACACATCACTTGTATAAGAAACTGGAAAATGTTCTATTATGGCGGTGCCACTTGAGGCCTTCGGTAAAAACGTATTTTTAGCTTTTGGAAAACGTTTCTATAGTTTATCGATAGCCCAACTCAAGTGAAGTTCAATGGCATGTTTATTTTCTCAAATAGCTTATTTTTGGCGCCGCACCAGTTGAAATAAGATTTTGTTTCCAATTCGAATATTTCTCACTGAGTAAAAGTTTTGTTGTATTGTATTTTTGATGGTTCAATAGAGAAAATCTTTCCAATTGTAATGGTATATGTGGCTTTCGGAAAGGACTTATTCGAGCTTTGTAACGACCGAAAGAATATTGGGTTTCACACTCAGTGAGCACTTCTAGTCGGCTAGGGTGTGTGTACAGAAGTTCTTTTTAAACAGCAAAAACCTTCTCTCAATCAGAAAAATTTGCTCTATCTAATGTTAAAATACTTTAATTAGGCGAGAACTCTTCAAATGTAAAGCACAATCTCATTTTGACTGGTACGGCGTTAAAAACAAACAGTATGAAAAATAAAGTATACTCCTAAAATTCACTTGATTTAGGCTATCAGATAATCATACATTAGACAGATAACATCAAAGAATACGCTTTTATCAAAAACCTCAAATGGCGCCGCCATAATAGAACAGTAACAAAAGAATATCTTCAAATGTGAAACAAAATCTTATTTTGACTAGTACGACGCCAATAACAAGCTAATTGAGAAAATAGACATGCCATTGAAATTCACCTGATTTGAGCTATCGATAAAGTACAGAAACGTTTTGCAAAAGCAAAAAATACGGTTTCACTGAAGGTCTCAAAAGGCGCCTCCATAATAGGACAGTACTCGAAACTGAGCAAACTATACATACGCTATACATGCTCGTATCCTGTTTTGTTTTACCTGGCCCCCTTTCATCACACGTATTGTACGACTTAGTACACCTTTAAGTCAACTCGTCTCTTTGCATTGCATTTAGCCACGAATATGTGTAACATCCTGCGTCTGGATTTGGCTGCTGCTTGGAGATTGTCGTTTTCTTTATGCCGTATGCTGTTGAATGGTGGTCGAGTCAACTATCTCTGGAGCTCTGAGATAGCCCCGATAGAGCATTCTCACTAAGACTGCAAGAGGTAAACTTCTCAGCTAAAAGTGGTACCGACTGCTTAACTCTGCAGTGATGAGACAAATTTGGTAAGCCCGATCTGGAGTCGAAGCAGTGTAGTGCTCGTGATCAGCCTCATCACTACCACTACTCTACCTGATTATATATATGCAAAAAATGTTTATATATTTCACATAAAAATATGTATATATGTTCATATATGTACATATCTCTAGGGATACATACAGGAGTTCGAGAAAGTTTTGTCAATTTTTCTTGTTACTTCACCAGTAAAAAATACTAAATGAAGAGATAAATTCAATCAATCGAAAGAATAATTATGTTTATTAGATCAGTAGCTATAAGAATACACAAAAAGATTTCTCCACAAATTTTCGAAATTACCCCCTTTGGCATCTACTCATGCACAAAGTCGCTTGCGAAAAATTCCAACGATGCACCCACACGTTTCCACCGTAATTTCGTCCCAAGTGCGTGTCAGAGCCGTTTTCAGCGCGTTTGCGCTAGTGTAGCGAGTAGCCGATATTTTTTTTCTTCACTGTGGACCACACAGAGTGATACATTAGTTTGAGATTCGGCGAGTTTCACGGCCAAATGCTCTTGCGCCAAAAGCCTGAGAACATCTCTTGACAGATGGCAATCGCTGAACAAGCAGAATGCGCAAGAGCCCAGTCCTGTCGAAGCGTAAACCCGTCGGCGCCACAGTCTTGGGTATTTCAAGGCTTCAGTACGCCCCGTGAAACTTGCAGGTGACAGCTGGTAGCGTTGATTTTCACGTTTCTGTTGATGAAAATCAACGGCGTTTTTCTGCTGGAGCTAATGCCGGCCTAAGTCATCATAGAAACGCAAAATGACTGCAGTCCATGAATATTGTTATTGTGGATTTCTGCTGACCCTTCTTGAGAACTCGATGTCGTTTCTAAAAACGAATACCGGCTATTAAAAGTTAATTCTGTGAGCCCTTGAAAGCCGTTCTTTTTTCAGTTTTTCGTCCACAAAGTGAACACGTGCACTCTTGTAGCCGCGCAGTTTCAGCTTATTTTTGAAAATGTTTTGGACGCTCCACTCGCTGATCCCATCTCCTTTGTAATTTTGGACATCGAGCGCTCCGGATTTCGATGAACTGGCCATTGAACCTTCTGAATGTTTTCCGAAGTAGATGAGGTGGTTGGACGATCTTTTGATGGACCTCAATTTCTCAGCCTCTTTGAAACGTTCCACGGCTCACAAGACACTTGCAAGTTTGAAATGAGCGATTAGCAATGTCGGCCGTTTCCATTGTCGTCATTGTCTCAAACTTACCTACTGCGACACGTTCATTTTTATGATTCATAACTTAAGCACAGCTGAAAATAGACAAATAAATAAAGCAGATTTTAGGCCAAAATCGAACGAAAAATTCAATGAAATTATGAAAATGAACGGAAAAATATTCTATCAACGATAAAATCTACGAATACAAACTTGACGGAACTTTTCTCTCATCGTGTAAATACATGTTCCAGCGATCAATGGGAACGAGTACTAAGAGTTGAACTTACGGAATTCTAAGTGATGTTTTATGTTGCTGGAGCATTTGTAAAGTGTGTTTGCGTAGAAATATGCTACATGTTCTCATTTTCATAGTGCACTTGTAGAGAGGATGTGCAATCAGTTCTTTACAACAACAGACCTGATAATCTATTCTACTCTAATATATGCGTTAAATCGCTTTAACATTGGAGTTGCGCATACACTACCTTACTTTTTCGAGATTTGACAGTGTTTACTTCATCGTTATTTTCGTTGCTATGTATTGAAATATGAATTTGGGACATATGAAGCGCAAATATGACAGCTTCGAAATGTTGTAAAATGCGGATTACAACAAATGCGAGACCAGCAAGATCTCTTACACAGCGCGCATACGGGATAGGGACGACTTCTCGTGCTGAGTGAAATTATAGAGGGAGTCATTTTAAAGCATTCTTAGTAGAGTATTTAACCAGAGAAGGTATGAAATTAGTGCAGAAGCAATTGCGGCTTGTGCAATGGTAAATTCGCCGTTTGATATCGAGAAAAAAGCCAAATTTGGCGCAAATCTGAGCTCTGAAACCGCAATCTTTTGCACCGACCTAATTTGTCGTACACTCGTCTTTAGTAATATAAACTATCAGAAATGCGCTTCTGTATAAGATGAGAAGAGTCCTCCGATTTCCCGTATACAGTGTTTGCTGTCTTTTTGAATGAGTGTACTGTGGCAAGAAGTTAATCAGAGTGAACAACTCGTGGAACCTTTATTGACCGTCAACATCTCTGATAAAAAATCAGATATTATTCCTCCATACGGCATGGATCAAAAAGCGATCCCTTTCGCTGATCAACAAATTTCATAGAAGTGCTTGTATTCATTCGAAAGCTTAGATCTCTGGCTACAACTACATACGGCATTTTCTCAAAAGACCCTTCTATAACGCTGCAAAGTTTAGAATGAAATTTTTTTCACATCGGTCGCGAAATGCAACAGGAAGCACGAAAAGCACGTAAAAAAAGCGTGTAGAGAAATTCCCGTAGTATTAGAGTCATACGGTGAATGCGAGTTCCTTTCAAAGCGGGGAAGCAATTCTCAATCAAATAACAAATATCACACCTTTATGTGAGAAAATCGATCGATCATCGCGCCAGCCCCTCTGCCGCCCGGCCCCGGGACCCTTGAACTAGCCAAAGAGCATATGATCGCGTATGTCAATCAATCTTATTTCCCCTGCTGCTTTCTCAGAAAATATGCATGGAGTTGGAATCCTTGAAACCTACGTTATCGAATGATAACTGATAGTCTGAAAAAGAGCTCTGTACGGCGAGGTGAAAACACAAATGTTTTTTTCCGACAGCGCTATCAAAGAGTATTTTCAATAAGTAGACAAATTTTTGAGTTTTTCGACACTTGTGCTGTGGAAAGAGTACAGATAGCCTATACAAAGAGCTTTGTCCAGCGAGATATAAGCGGGATAAGAAAAGGAGCTTGTGGTCGTGTAAAACATAATTTTATTTTGAGTTTTACAGAGTTGAAGGATGTTTTGAATAACCGGCTAGGTGCAGCTCTACCGGGAAATTTAAGCTTTCGAATGTTTACTGAATGTGCAATGAAAATTCTTTGTCCAGCGAGAGGGATTGGTTTTTGCTCCCGTGCCGTCTTACAAAAGAGCACCAAAATCGACTGATAACAATGCGGGTAAAGACTGTTGTTCAACTAGCAGTAGCGACGTTGTCTTTGTGGGACCAGGTCAATATCAAAAGTAAGTAGTACCATTTTTGGAAATGCTGAAGGTCATGCGGTCTGTTAAAAATGGGCTGACTTATAGAGCCCGATACACATGATTCTTTGGATATTGAAATTTGAGCTGTGGGCTTAAGAAAACACTCGAAACGGATGTTGTGATTTATCAAATATACCAGCCAAGAGCAATCGAGTGTACAACGCTCTGTGTTCGGTGATAATCTCACTGGACATAAAGTGTAAAACGTTCGTCGTCGCTAACTCTTAGTGTGGGGAAGGAGCACCCATAGAGACTAGCAAAAGACGAGATTGAGTAGCTGCCCGACTGACGAGACTGCAAGGTCGAAACACGTGTATCGGGCTCTATAAGTCAGTCCACATGACATGCGTGGCTCAAAAATGATTCTTTGGCATATTGAAATTTGAGCTCTGGTCTCAAGATAACACTCGAAACGAATGAAATGCTGAAAGTGTAAATTTTTTTGCAGCGGACACAACTGTTGTTGTGTAGTGCCTGAACTTAGCAAAGCTTTAGGAATGGAAAGAATAAGTGATAAGTCTGTAAAATAAGAAATAAATAAAGACTGCAACCCTTATTTATGGATTATCCCTATGTTAATGACAGTGAGGCGACTAGTCGTTAAGCTACATGGTGTGCCAGGTGGTGAGTTGAGAAATGTTCAAAACATGCGCTTTAAGACGCACATGAATTGAGGGAGAGTATCCTCTGCCTTAGCCGTGCCGTACCATATTGTATGCCACGTATATACCTGTGTGCATCTTACTTTGATGAGTAGTTGTCGCAGTGGTTAGAGGTAATTTACAAAATACCTTGGTCGTAGGTTCGGTCCCACTCCCTAGTCATCAAGCTCTCCAGCAACCAGTCATAAGCCAAATGCTGCCAGCCTTATCTAGAAAGATAGCAGCAATGACTGGTAACGTCTGCAGACCACTACAAGTCAGTACACAAAATTGCATTCAATCACCACTAACGATGCTTACAAAAGGCAAATGAGTGGAGCACCTCTTGAACATCGACCAGCGCGTACAATTTTATCCTTTTCAGCTATTTACACATCACCTTGACCTTTCGAAACTTTTATGGTAAAGCTCTAGGAAGTTAAGAAGTCCTAAAGCAAGTAGAGCCCTCTGTTAAGTCGAAGATCAGAATAAACTACGGCTGCAATTAGCCTCACACTGCAAAAGGAGAAAGGTGTTCGCCGACATTTTCTTACCAAGCTCCTGTATTGATACAGAGGTAGTGGATGTTCCGATCCGCGGTATTTTTCAAGTTATTATAACTGATCTCTCATACAGCCTTTTCAATACACAAGAGCGGTGGCAGCAAAATGTAAATTTCTCCATTCCTGTAGCAGCAGTTGATGTCTCGGGATCCGATGAGCTCTTGGATGGTATTTTCTGCTTCTTGTTGGTTGTACAAGCGCTTTCTGTGCAAGGAATTTGTTGAGATACTTAAAGAAGTGGTAGTCGATAGGCGCAAGATTTGACGAATACGGAGTATGGGGCAGAACTTCGTAGCCAGTTCGCTAAACTTAAGCGTTCGTTGTGCGTGTGGCTGTAGCCTAGTTATAATCAAACCGCAGTTACTTTTACACCAAACTTTCTCACCTTTCCCATCTGCCTTGAATGGTGAACGATCGTAGAATGGCCGACGTTAAGTGCTTTTGCAACATTTCGAGTAGTCTCAGGAGGTTCAAATTAAATTAATGCTCTCAACGGGTCGTTGTCAAGTATTCATGGCCAGCCGCTGCATTCCTTTTGTTCAAGGCTCTTATTTCTTATACGAAACTTCTTGAAACACTGTTGCACTGAACGTTCGTTAGCAATTCTTGGGCTAATGCGTAATTGATGTTTCGACTTGTCTCTGCTGCTTTACGACCCATTTTGAATTCACGTTCCATAAGCGCAATACTTTTTGTTTGCTAACCAACATCTTTCCATAGTTCAAAACTAATTCAGAATGAACAGCAAGCGAAACGTCAATGGAGCACAGACCATAGAGCGAGAAATGCTCATTAGAATGATATATAACATGGCCACATTTATTCAAGATTTTGTTCTAATATCAAATAGCAAATTTTAACAATGCATAAACCGTTATTACTTTTGCATGAGACTAATAAGTGGTTCTCGTACGGCAAACATTGTGTTCTTGATGTCCCCTACTTAAGTAGAGCTCATAGAAGGCCGCATAAGGTAAAGACACTCGAAGGCTTAGTCGACTTCCCTTCAAGTCACACGGTGACACATCATAATAAATGGTTCGCCATGAAGATTTCAAAGTAGGCGTAAAAAGTGATGAGCCAGTAGGAAGCAAGTAGCGATTTCAAAGAGAGTAATAAACATAATGTGTGTTTTCCTTGCGTATCGTACAGAATATGAATGGACCAAATGTAATATAAATAGTCAAACAAAATAATATTGAAAATTTAACGAGAAAATGCTTCTGGGAAGAAAAATGCTCGGAAGCTGATTTGGTTTGCTGAGCAAAAAAAGTTTAAAATGGCTGCTTTGATCTTTAAAGCACTTTTTGTTAGTGTAAATGAGCTCACCTTTTCTCGCCTTGTAAATGCTACGAATTTTGTTCTTAGCTTTGAATGGAATTGTAATATATCGTTGGATCCACAACAATATCCTGCTACCATTTATTTACGTGGAACCCTATGCACTAAGTTTCCTATGGTCAATCCTGTCTTCGGTAACTGAGGACGGGTAACAAGGTGGAAGCGAAACAACGCGTTGTCCTCGATATGAACTTATTCCGCTTGCTCTATGGAGAGAATATTGAGTACTATGCGTCTGTTTTGGTGCTTGTTTGCCGGAGCACTGTTGTTTTCCTCGTCTGTATGTATGTTTTTTCGCTTCTGTTCAAACATTTATGTACAAATAGACCTTCGAGTCCTACAGTATTTGCTGAAGTTCCTCACTTTCATCTGCCTTTCATTCGTCGTTACATTATTTTAGGGCAAAATGTGTCAAACTACGTGTTCACGTGAAAATGGGAAGTAAAACGCAGCAAAAAACGAATTAATGATACTCTGATTTGAACTTTTGATAAAGCTGATGTTCAATCCGGGTCTTTTAGCTAAACAATTGTGTTGAGAGGTACGATCGGTCATATTTACTTGATGGCCGAATAACCGATTAATAAATTATTGACACATTTTCGCATAAATTCTTGAAACGATAATTGGCTTTTTCTTTTTTTTTCCAATTACTTGGATGTTAAATGCACTTGCAAATGCCCTTGCAGGCTCAATTCCCATCTAAGGTCGAGTTTGCTTACTACTCAATTCTCTTAGAAAAGTTTTCTTTTTCTCATGTGAATTACATCTTGCACTTTCAGAGAAATTGCCATTCAACTTCACGTGGTTTTCAACACTGCTAGTTCTGTTTTGTCGAAGGCGCGAAGCACTTGCGCAGTTGCCCGAAGGCGAGTCTAAAAAATAAGTATCGTACATAAAATACAAGGTAATGGCAAGCTTCTCTTAACGTCACTTCAATACATAGCATAAAATATGGTAATGTCACCTGTCATAATAATCAATAATTGGATGGAAGTTTGAAGCTATCGGTGTTGTTCATTACCTGAGGGATGAGCCACGCACTCGTCTTCATCAACCTTTGCTAGTGGTGACTGAATGCATATCTGCACAAAACAATGACTACACAGTGACTTGCGATGGTCTGCCGATGCGAAAATTCAGTGTCCTATTCTTCCAGACAAGTCTGGTGAGAATTTCTGATTCCGGAAAGATGAGGATGTATGCGAGCCACAGGCGCGAGATCGAACCGGCGACTAATCCGGTGTGTATCGCAAAGAATCTTCAACCAATACATAAACTTCAGTAACTCAATAAATAAATGAATGAATATGTAAGAAATGTATTCCTGAAAGTGATCTCGAAAAACATATTACCACAAAGAACTGTGTGTCAATTTTTACGAGTTTTAATGCAAAGAAGTCCTTCCTCAAATGCGTATTTTCCACAAACTAGCGACTCCACAAACTTCCAAGAATTAATATGACTGCAATTAGTTCGTTTGAGGTTTCACTGATCAAGATACCCAAGATATATTATATATGTCCTCAAACGAATCATTTACTTAGCCTTCCCAAAAGTGTCTCTTCTTCACCTTCGAAAAAAGTGGGCCAAAGTCTTTTTACCATGATTTTTAGTCTATTAACCTTATAATTATTTAATTTAGAAGGCTACTATTAGCCATAATATTTTGAGATTTTCAAATTGGAAAGGTTTTTTACAAAAAAAATCAACGGGTTGCGCTACGACAAGCAAGAGTTGAGACTGTTTGACTTCAACTTATCAGGCAGGAATTCATTGTGAGTGACACTAGTGGAGATCAGTTATAGAGGGACACACTCTTAAGCGGGTGGGGTACAAAATGATCAACTATTATTCGGAAAGATAACTTATCACTACGGTTTCTCACATCTGTCAGCGAAAAGGGAAGTCCTACCGCCGACTAGTCATTAAAACATATTTCTCTTTCATCCAGTAACGACATATTTCAAGGCACGCCCCCAAATGTTATGCTAGTAACAGCTCTGTTTCCATTTTTCCTGCCTTGTAGATCTTATTCGTCGACGTAATCAAGTTCATATGCGCATTGGGCGGCAATCGCAAGAAGACGAGACGAATGGAAGATGTGCTGGGATCCGCAGAGTTCGTGAAGACGGACCACCCAAGTATCCAAGCAAGCAAGAAACTGAAATAAATTTCCAAATGAATACGGTCGTGTATCATGTCATTATGATATACAATTTCTACTCTATTTCTTGCTGCTAATGAGGTTTTACTTCCTGTTAATTTCATATTCTTCCTAGAGTATTGTAATCATGTAACAAGTGCAAAAGTAATCGCGGTTCAAGACTATGAGATTAGAGTGATTTGTGAAGCAGCAGAGACAACTCGTTACATCAGCCATGCATATTGCCCATGGATTGCTAATGAACCTACAGTTCAACGGCGGTTCAAGAAGTTTCATAAAGGAGACGAGAGCCTTCAAAGAAACATAGTGGCCGGCCATGAGAAATTATCAATCACCAAATGAAAGTAATTGTCGAAAACGATTGTACTTGAAAACTACACGAGGTGTTGCGGATAGGCTCAACGTGGGCATTATTCTGTCGTTCAGCAAACTCGGAGGGTGGAAAAGGTTGGTGCGAAAGTTATGACAGTTTTAATCACAGCCATCCGACAACCACACGCCGTTCAATGAGCGCTTCAAAAGTTGGCCGAATTGAGCTAAAAAGTTCCAATCACCACTTCTTCAAGCATCTCGGCAACTCACACAGGAAACGCTCCACTATCAAGAGGATTAGAAATTGCTTTTCAAGAGTTTGTCGAATCTCGGGGCACCGATTTTTATGCTACAGGAATAAACAAACTTATTTTTAGTGAGGAAGAATATGTTGATTGTAGTCGTTACTAGTTTGATTGGCAGAGATATGTTTGAACCTGATTATGATATTTTAGAAATTCACGGTCCCAACCCACCATTACTTTTGCATCGATCTGTTATCATTTGTCATGTCTCAATGGCATGGTGAATACTTAGCGATCTTCCATGAACTTTAGAAGTATTTATATTGATGCAGTGTTTCCAGACCAAAATCGCAGGCAGTAGCTATTTTCCATACAATTTAGCGCGAGCTTTGATGCTTCGCAAATAGAATTCTTCTATGAAGGAAACCATTTGTGCTAATGATCAGCAAACTAGTCGAGGTTGAAACAGCAGGCCGAGTTGCATTTGATACACTCATGAATGTCTGAATGAATGGATATAATTTTCGTCTTACTCATTAACGTATGGAAATATTGGTGTTGTCGATTCCTACTAGAGCAATGAGAGAGCCGTACTAAGGCATATCCACGTGGATCAAAGAGGCAAAATTATTTCTGACAAATGTGGCACCAATCTGCCGAGCTTGAAAGATGAGGCCAGGATAGCCAAAGGTGGAATTGAGCTAGCTCTTCAGCACTTGCGTTATTGAGCTGTCCACGTAATGAGTAAAATTACTACTCCTGCGTAACCCTATTTGACCATTTTGTAATATATCTCATAATTGCTATATGAGCCAACTTGTCATGTGGTCTGATAAATGGGCCCTTGTACAACCCGATACACGTGTTTCGACCTGACAGTCTCGTTAGATGGGCAGAACCCTTCGTCTTTTAGTCAATCCTCTGTGGGTGCACCAGTTCCCATACTAAGAGCTAGTGACGACAAACGGTATACACTACACTGTTGTCAAGTGAAAATCGCTAGAACAGCAGTTTTTGGGGAATGAAACACCCACAGAGGATTGGCTAAAAGACGAAGGAATCTGCCCAACTAACGAGACTGTCAGGTCGAAACACGTGTATTGGGCTGCACATGAGTCCATTTATCAGACCATATGAGAAGTTGGCTCAGATAGCAATTATGAGATATGTTGAAATTTGAGCGTGGTCTTAGGAAAACACTCGAAAGGAACGGTATTTTGTAATAGTTATGCACACTGAGCAGCTTTCATATGATAAAATAATCTCTCATACTAATGTGTGGTCATACTCATACCCATAAATTAGACAGTTCTAAAGAAACGAGACTCTCGCTTAATGTAATACGGTCCCGTGTTTCATCATTATGTCAAAAATAAAAATGTAGCTATTAAAGGGGCACTTATAATCTCTGCATAATTGATTTGCAGAAGTACAAAAGTCCATCGATTTGAGGTAGCAAAAGGCATAACGTTTATGAGAAACATAGCATAATAATAATTATTACTATGAAATATGCTAAGAACTGACATCATTCGATAAATGATAAGAGGAGGTCAAGGATGCTGTCACAGTATTGTTGGAAGCGCCAGTGCTGATAGATGACAGCTGAGTAAATGGAGGTAGAACAATGACGTTGACACAACCATGCTTTCAGTTGTTCATTTCTGCTGTGTACTAACGCTGTGCTAGATCAGCTTTGTCATATCGACGATCGAAGATTCCAATCGCTCATGTCCTACTCCACAAAAGTGAGAGCTCTTTTGTAAACCAAGTGCTGAGCTGTGCTTGAGTGGACGATGAACCTACTTGATGTTTGGTGGAGATCTGAAATCTCCTCTATTCCATTTCTCAGTCAGTCACTACTGCGAACTTTCATTTGGATAGCTGTATGTCATTTAACGTCGCACATGGAACACGCCAATGCAATTATTAAATAGCAGTAAAAGTCGCGCACTCGAAGTCTCAGATGTTGAGCCTGTAATCCACAGCATGATCGCACTGCTCAGTCCTGCGATAGTAGGTCTAAGTTCTTCTACACAAGTGAAGTAGTGTGATATTAAGCATACTTAATTGGATGAGTGAACGGTCCGCCTTCACGAAATGTGCAGACCCCAGCTTCATGCTGTATAATCTGAGGGATAAAGTTTTCGGCGAAGATCAGTTCCTGAGGGGATGTGACATGCATTCGTCTCCAATTCTCTAGCATTGTTAGAGATGAATGAATGATTATCTGGCCTTTACAGTTACCTACAAAAGTCTACTGATGTATTGAATCAGTGCTGCTTATCCTCCCAGAGAAGCCTGGTACCAATTTTACTGAGCGATGAGCGCGAAATCCAATTCTCGATCTTGTGTGCGACGCAGAGCACCTCTAATCATTTCGCCACATGCGCTCATTAAACTCCGTCATCCACTCAGTAATTGAGCAGAATTGCTCGAACAAAAATTGTCAATAATACGCTGACTTACGCAGTAATTTGTAAAGGTGATCTTTAGACACGGTTCTCATGCAATGGTTTTTTGTCAAATGACCGAAATATCAAAAAGAAATGGAAGAAAGCTCTAAACGATGATGAAATCCTGAAGGATGCGCCAGATATTTCACTTAATTACGCAATTCAACAGTAAGCGATAGCAATCTGGTCTGTATAGTGACTTACGGTAGTTACCGATCTAGCAAGTGGGAGATAACATTCTGCCAGACAAGGTAGATATCAAATTTGTCTACACTAAAAAAATGGAAAGTTTGGCGTGCTCGAAGCATCCAATTAAAGGCCTCGCATCTAATGCGAGCGACTTCTAAACTCTGGATAACATGCACAGTACACGAGCAAATGACGCTAATTTTTGCGATCGTTTTTCTGGAAATTAAGGAGTTCCATTTCCTAGAAGGACTCAGTTAGTATCACACTTTTGACGCTGAAAGCTCATGTTTGTTGATTGTTTTTGGTCACTTAGTGGTGACGGAAAGACCATTGGATTACATCTATCTTTTCAATTATAGGCATTCCCATTACCGTTTTTTTCCATTAAGAATTCACTAAAACGTTAACTACCATCTACAGCCTTGTGAGCCGCTGTCTTTGCGGAATTTTTTTCGCATCATAGTACCTATGGAAGCCTACGCAAGTATCTTCTGAAGAAAATTCATATATTGAAGTAGATTAATTCTACGTCTCTTATCAAAGTCTTCCATTTGATATCTATCGACGCTATGGTCAGCACTCCATCGGCGTTACTCGTTATTACTGGATGTCAAATTGAGCTGCACACAGTGGTGTTCATCCACCAGTGAAGTCTTCTAGGCTCAGGATGAGTTTGACAATTCCATCCGAAAACCCAACTGGGAATGAACCAGCTGTAGGAATTACTGCCATGGTAGTGACTATCTGGTGACTAGTCGGCAGGTGTTGACGACCTAGGCAAATCTTAACATAATTTTTCGTACTCCAGGAAAAAACGCTGTCCAAATTGACTCGGTATTCTGTCAACAACACTTTTTCTGTGTATGCATAAACGTTCCTGTTTCATGAAAACATTTCACTCAAGTGCGCAGGTTTTACCCTATCAGGATTAGACTTCCTTATATTCATGTTAATACTATGTCGATGACGTCTGGCAACGAGTTAGTGTCGCAATTTCACATGAGTACGACCACTTATTAGAGTTGCCTCAGTTCGATGAAGTTATCAACTAGCAGCTTCACGATATAAGTAGGATCTTGAGATAGGTGAAATTGAAAATAATTCAATTTTTCCAATTTAACTCCAACTATATGTGTGCTATTATCTTAAAACCACTTTTCAATCTTTTTCGCGTTGGTGAGTCTGACTGTACAGAATCCTAGCTCCATTTTATGAATATATGTTGGTATAGTTCTTTAAGTTGATTTGAATGTTCCAGTTTTTATAGTTATGAATTATGACAATCTTATACTCAGTATAAGTGTACTAGGTTAATAAATGGTTTAATAGAATAAACGCAAGTCTTTTCTTGTCAAGGCGAAGTATTTCTAAATTTCTAATTATGGCCTGATTGATATTTATCATGTGAAATCACCCTGAAAGTAAGTTAGTCAAGTTTGCTCTTCCTTGTTCTCTTTCATCTACTTCCAACTCTTATTAAGATAAGGAAAACGGTCCGAAAACCTTTCAAAATAGAAAATGACAGGCAGAGAGGTTGTCATTTGGTGTAAGACGAAGAGTCTTTCCACAGAGCAAGACACTGTGCATAACTTCTAATCGTTGTGGTTTCGGACGATAATTTTGTGTTTGAAAAGGTTAGAAGTCAATAAACATGGTAATTACCACTTTAATTAATCATCGAATTTCTCTACTGTTCGGAATAATGATAATGAAAGAACAGAGACGATGTAGTCCAACGACGATCACTGAGAGTTGGTTTTTCAGATTTTACGGTCGTCATTTAAACGAATTACAATTGATTGTAAAGCATGACTAGAAAACCAATACACAGCGATTGGCGAGCTTCAGTTGTGAACTTAGCTGATAACATATTTTCTCGATATAAACAAACCGTCCTGCTGTCAGAGAAATTTGCGGCAGACTGCTAATCAACACTTTGATGATTCATATACGTTTCATACTTACCCAAAATTGGTTAATTTTTACATGTACGAACAAAAATTTTTTTAGCTCATTTTTATTTATACATTTCGTTAAGGCTTCTAATTCGAACATTGAGAGCCAATTAACTTGTTTCAACTATAGCTTCAAAACGCAAATTGATTAACTGAAGTGCCTCGTAAAATGCTCCTTCCAACGCTCAATAACTAGTAAGGAAAAAATGATACTTTGCTGAACTTGTACTACTAGTGAACACGGGCCGTCTAAGTATCCGAGTGAGTAATAATTTGCAAGAAACCTCTGTTGGGTAAGATACAGAAAGACTATTATGTAGTATAGACCGTGCGGCCAGTGAAGAAAAAATGTTTCCAACTAAACAGAGAGATCTTACGCTTAGGCAAGGATTTCAGCTAGGATAAGATGATAGCTTATTGAGGCAAATTTCTTCACAGTGACTTGATGCTCTTATCCTCCAGCAGTATACCATTTCCGTACGTTTTGTTTTCTAGAATATTTATCATCATGTCTCATCATTTTATCTATGACGCTCTATTTTGCATTTGATTAAAGTACTTATAGCTCTCAGTTCTTGGCTACGATCAACAAGATTCGTTGTGATTTGCAATCCTCGCCTGCAATAAACACTTTTCTAAAAAAAATCGGATCTGTAATGTTCACTTGCATGACGTTTATTCAAACATTTTAAGTTAAACTGCTTCCTAAACGGCTATACAGTGCTAATCTGTCCTACATGTTCAGCAGCGCAACAGCTTATGTAGATCGAAACCTCAGAGTAGTTGCATTGCAACAACCCACACATTATCTCCATTTCTCCACACACTGGTATGCTTTGAGTGCAAATATAACGCTTATGTTTGAAAAGAAAAACTTTCTGTTACTACGAAATCACAGTGATGTTGGCATTCTGTCAGTCGTAATAAGTTGTACAAAGAATGTAATGACATAACTCGATCAATTTTGATATATTTTATGAACACTTAGGAAATGTAATAGTGACTGGAAATTGGAAAAGAATAAACAGTATATCAAAAGAAGCTGTTGCACAACGTATGCGATGACAGGTCATTGATAATTCTTACCACAACTAAGTTTTCTATAGCAGGGATTCGTTCATTTTTCATAATTGACATAATGATGCACACGAGGAAGATGGAAACTTATGGTTTACAGAAGATTTCTGTGCAAGAAGAGTCAATCGTATTCAGGAAAATTAATAAGTATAGCAGGATGTCCATTTTATCATTGTTTTAGCAAATCCAAGTTTTATTTATAGTCTGGGTGTAGCGATCTATTCTTTCCTGACAATCGAAGCCTGATACTTTGACAATACGCTGGATTGGCAGCTGTATCAAGTTCACAAAGTATGATGATTTTACATGAGCTACGAGCTGTACTAGCCAATGCATATTCTGGGCAATGTAATTGTACCGCGTATAATTGTGTCTTTTTCTAGGTTACTGTGAGAAGATCGGATCCGTATGTAAGAATATTTTGTAAAGCTGCTTTTGTTGATGTTATCTTTCATGGAGGATATTGTAAAGCTGCTTCATCTTACTATCGATGTGAGTTTATTATACTCATTACAACTATCACTTGCTATGTTGCTTGCGAATATTCGAGAGCTCTACGTTTCAGCGCCGTCATGTTAAGAAGAAAAGACGAGGAAACCTCAGGAGAAGAAGACTGGAAGCTTTTGAAGATAAAGAATTAATCATGCTTCCAGGCTTGGCTGCAAGCGCTGACGAGGACACTGGTAACGAATCAGACGTGAGCATGAAGAGAAACGTGCACACTCCATAAGGTTCTGAGGGTGGTGATGACGGAACTGACAATGCACAACGTGCACTTTTTGTTGTTGACATTATAGCTGGTGACTCTACCACCAATGTGCAGCCACCCACCGTCCTGCCCTTTGATGACCCAAGCAGCAGGTGTCCAACACATTATTGTTACCGGCGTGCCGGCAACCAGCTTATTTCTACGACCTGCTCCTGATCGATGTTTGGGAGTTGATTGCAGAGCAGACTAATATTTATGAAACTCAGAAGAACGCGGGCTGGGAGGATGCCACTGTGGAAGAAATGAAGTCATCCATAGCTTTGTAATGCGAATGAGTGTTGCAAAGCTACCACACTTGAAAAATTATCGAAGCAGCCATACGGTTTTAGGAACCTCTTCTTAGGAGTATGAGGTCGTGGAGGGTCACAAGCAGCACAAGATGTTCGTCGATTTCACTGACTGCCCATTGCCCATACACCAGGAAGAAATGTAATGGTGAGTGCATTTTGCTGCGATTTTGCTTTGCAATATCTAATTTCACAGCTCAGGTGACGCATATGTGCCTGATGAGCGCGTGGAAAATCTACAAAGATTGCGTGAAAAATATTTCGTTCACCGATTTCAAGATGGATAAATAAAAAGGATAAAGCTCTCGGCTTTGATCAATCTCTGAGGGATGGGCCATGCATTCGACTACAATTTTTAATTTCGTTTGAGGTGATTGAATGCATATCTGGCCTTTACAATGACTCGCGGTGGCCTTCCGCTGAACCGAGTCAGTGCTGCTTATCCTCCCAGAAAAGTCTGAGACCTGCGTGGTACCAATTTACCGACCCCGGAGGGATGGAAGGCTTGGTGAGCCATGAGCCCGAGATCGAACCATTAAGCTAGTGTGCGACGAAGAGCACCTCTAACCACTGCGCCACATGCGTTCATTCAAGATGGATGTTTATCTCAAATACTTACAGGATCATGTCGCTCCTCAGTCGACACCTAGGCGTATTCTCGAAGTCACTTTGCCACGTCGTGGACGTTGTCTTGAATGTTATAAAAAAGGGGTAATATGTGTAAATACTGCTTGTGCTCTAAACAAAGCTAAACGAGAGTGCAGTCGATGTAGGCAGTATGTTTGTTTACTTTGTTTCAATCCTGCTCATTGGAGATGTGTTGTTAGGCGTTTTGGAGTTCGACAAGTTGTGTAATGTAGGTCGAAAAATCATGTCGTATAATCTGAAGACATTTATGTACCGATAACTGACCATTTTGAGATTTGTTTATTGTTAACAGACGCATAATTTGTTGAAGCAACAAGCAAAATTCTATGCAACGCGGGTGAATGTTGACTGGCATTGATATTTAAGGTGAGCTGTTTATGATCGATGGTTGTTGTATAATTTATTGTTTTCTGATCAAATAAATAAATAAATTTAAAAGGTCAACAACGTCAGTGAAAGGCTTGAGAAATTTGGGTGAGGATTATGCAATTTCTCCAGAAAAGTACTCTACAAATAGATGATTGTGGGCTTCATGAAAGCTTATTCAACTGCGTGCTAAAAGTTACACCATATGAGCTTCTTGAAAAAGTCATAAATCGAAAAGAATCCGTTTTAGTTTTACACTGTTGCATATCGTCAAAAAAATAAGAGTAAGAAATGGAAATGCGTTAATTTCTCCTTGATGGTACAAAGGGGTATTGAAAGTTGGAATTTTGAGAACACGTGGACTATCTTTTTACTAAAAAAACTTTCATAGAAGGCATTTATTCACATATCACTCTTTCTGATCATAAATTGCCTCTAAGGTACGAATTTCACTATACAATCACCAAAGCACCGACTGTGATGTTTAAGAGACTAGATGTTCACGCAGAGCTTGAAATCCAATCTCAATTCCCCTGTTTCAGGTGCTTAAATATTAGTCCAAAATAACCAGATTAGTTTAAAAAGTCTACATTTTTCGAACTATGAAACGAATATCAAAATCCTATTATAAGACCAGGCTTGAAAGATAGTGAAGCACGCGATGCACTCCGGCAACGAAAAGCAGTTTTTATTCATCGTTTTTACAGCACTTAAAAACGTACATTTGCGATTCAATCAACAAACTAAGTATAGCCACAGAAGCTCCATTTCTCACGCTATCGAATGATCACTGAAGCTTAAATGAAAAACCCCTGTTGTGTGAAAAGACCATGTGAAAACGAGTACAAATCACGCTTACACTCCGAAGAGGAAAACGCGAATTTCTTTTTGTTGCTACAGATCACTGAAATAGCATTTCCAAAAGCCAAGGATGCCATCAGAACTGCAATTTTTCCAGCTATCGAATGGCCAGTTAATCTAAGGAGAATTCTATGGTTGACGAGGAAATCACGAAAACTTGTGTGCAGCATGAGTGGTACACGTGGTCCTGAAAGAGTTAACTTGATGGTTCATAAGCAAAGTTTGATCCCTGTGTGCTCATTATCTAAACTCCATACGTTCATCAGGCACGTTTGAGAGACTAAGTGGATGAAAACTGTATATATCCAATGCTTGAGTGAAAAAGTGTGTCTAAATCAGTGAGAGACGGAAATCTGTATACATTTGTTGGTTCTCATAACGAGTCTACACTGCCATCTTACCACTTGTGTTCGTGGGTAGTTCTCTCCGAGCTGTAGTCTTCTCTCGCCACCCACTGAATTTTGGCCATCGACCTACTCATTGTCTATTTATAGTCGCACTTTCATCGAACATTGAGAGCCTGAGCGACATCACGTCGCATGACCAGTCGCCATTAGCAGCAAATTCATCTTCTTCCCCCAATACGCTTTCTATTGTCTGTTCGAAAGAGAACAAATGGCTTCACAACATTCTCTTAATCTCCAGACTTTTCATTGCTATCCTCATAAGAAGTTAACCGGGAACGAGGATAAAATCGTTGTCACCTGACAGAATGTTATGAATGGCTGAGAATGGATGCGAGATGGTAAAAGCGGAGAGCGACGGAAGAAGAGATTGACAAAACCTTGAGATTTTCCTCAAAAGTCACAGAACGTTGGCTATGATTTCTCTGCTAAAAGTCAAACAAAATTGGTTCTTTGTAAAAGAAGTTCTTATAAATCTTAACTTCTGATTCATGTGAGTTCAAAAACAACTGCATTTCTCAACTCAGTATACCTCAGCTCATAATTGATCTAATTACCTGAATTCAAAAAAACTGCTGCACTTCAAAGACCTTCATTGAAAATTTTGATTCAGAGTATTCTGACCCTTGTCCCCAAAGAGAACGATCATTGTTAACTTGTTTGATTGCCTACTTCGTTGATGAAATTTTTTGTAATATTACGGTCGACTTCATTATAAACCGTTAGATTTAACGTCAAGCGTATCAATAATGTTAGTAAAAGGTGGATTGCACTCCTTATATAACAATAATCAGCATCTACAGAAACCAGTTAATCGCTGTCTCATGCGCCTAGTTGATAGGTCATGAGATTAAAATATTCCCTGTGACCGATGATCAATTATTGCCTACTGTAAGGTAAAATGTGGGATGAACGAATATGCACTTTGTTACTGCTGCCCTGATTAGATGTTCTTTCATACACGGATGAAGTGAGCGGACGTTAATGCATATATATACATATATATGTATATATATATATATATATATATATATATATATATATGGACTGCATCATTCACGTCGCTGATTTGATCAAAAACCCTACAATCAAGTGACTGGAGGTAAACAAAAGGTGGTTAAGGAGTAGTGGCCGTCATGACACACGGTGAGTGTCTACTTCCAGAAACTCCGGCAGGCCACTTCTAAGCACGCTTAACCTCTAACCACTAGCCCAAATAATACGACTATTTAGAGCTATACTGTTTTGCTGAGACTGACGAAATCAAAGTGTAAGTGGTGATAACTGGAGTGATATCTTGTTTTTGACGATCAGAAATCGTCATCAATCAAAACACAAAACAATACAGATAGCGTAAACATATTACTTGCGTGGATACTCGGACGTGTGTAAACATATTACTGGCTAAAATTTATTGCAGCTCTATTATTATGGATCTTATGAGCATATTTTGTAAGAAATTTTCATTGCTGACATTTCTGAACAATTCTATAATGCACTTAGATACACAAAAATTGTCGTATCTTTTTTTTTATCATTTAGCTAACGATGATTTAGTTGAGAAAGTGATCTCATATCGACTTTAAAAGTCGTCAGCGAATCATGGAACATAGACAAACGCGCTTGAATGATAGTCTAAGGATAGCTGAAAAGTTCATTTTAAATATTGACTTTTCATGAGGAAGAATGCCGAAAACGAATATCAGCGTTGAACTGCAACCATCTAAATTTGATACTCGAAGTCATCACTTCAGAAACCGCATGAAGTATTGACGACGACGTCACGATTCGTAGCTTAACGAACTGACCATCTGAAAGAAGCTGGAAAGATGAAGACTTGGTATATGGAAGTCTTATGAGTTAACCAAATGGTATTGATATACCCAGCGATGTAAGGTGATGTGCAAAACGTTTTCCTCAGGCGAGTTTGAGCCATCACTTCACCCAATCTGGAGGCGCGTGCTTTATCCCTTGCTCCACCGATGCCGGTTTTGACACCACTCTTTCTACGCTACATTAAAATAGTTGTCAGCAATCGTGGTCCAGTAGAACCAATCATTTCTCATTTTTATTGTGACGGCAATGAAAAATGGATCCCCTGCGATAAAGGACGACGTTCAGAGAAGAAATTAGAATTAGATGAAGCTGATTCCTAAGTTATTGCGTAGAGAAATTTTTTTGAATAGCTGAAATTACATGAGATGACGTTTATGGTAATAGTTGCGTTTTCGTACATTAGAATCGTTCAATTTAAAATGCTGAATATGGCAAAAAGAAGAACAGTTTTGCAAAATCTCAAATCTCGACGGTCAGCAAATCACCACAAAATCACCGATAACCAGTTCGCCTCGGAAAATGCATGTGGAGAATTTAAGAGTAGATAGGTTTTCGAAAAGTTGGAAAAAGCATTTGCAAACGCTGCTGATCTTCACCTGCTTCTTGAAGTTGTATTTGGTAGAACTATTAGCTTTTCAAATAGGTGTTTTGAAGCTTTGGATCCAATCTACAAAGCAGGCAGAATCTACAGCCATATTTGGGTGACTTCGAAAGAACTGAATTGATGTGATGTTTAATTCATTCAAGAAATGCAAGTTATTGGTTATTTTCCATATATTCGGTGGAACACTGCATACACTTGACCAACTGGTTTAACTGATGATAATTGGTAAAGAAAATATGGGCGACATTTAGCAAAGACTCTGGACACCTAATTCACTAAATGTCTTTACAAATAAGATTCGGAGTGCTGGAGGATCACAAAGGGGTGCAGCGTGAATTTTTATTATATTCACGACACAAGTGATATTATGTATATATAACCCATACAATAGCTTGCAGCGAATTACTAAAGCATTCTGAGGTAAATAAATAGTCGGTCTTGGGATTTTTATTCTCTTAGATAAGCCTGGTAGTAGGTTGGGGAAAAAGTTCTGAGAAAATGCTTGCAACTTTTTTGGATGTCGATCATTTTTGTGTTTTTGGGTTCATTTGGAAGCCCGTCTTCTCCCGCGCCGACTGGTACAAAATTTATCTAATTATTACAAGATGGAGTTAACAAGCGAGCGAATTAGGTTGTTGGTGATGCACGAATGGCCGTAAAGTTCAATTGCAACGGTGGCAAGTAAAAGCATCAACCTGGCTTGGGGCGAAGACACTGCTGGCAAAAGTAAGGTGACAGGTGCTTGAACTAGAAAGTGAGTACTTTGACTATTAGCTTTGTCTTTGTTCGGGTGTAATAGGTGCACAAATAAATGTTTCACAAGCGTTTTCTCAGAACTTTATCCCCAACCTATTACCAGTTTGTCGATAATAGGGAAATAAGGTTAGGCCGGAGTGTGGAACAAGCCAACGACCAGCACACAGAGCCCTCGACCACCACACTATATGGGCACCTAGTGCATACATAAAGAAAGAAGAATCATACAGATGAGATTCTGTTGCATGGTCTACTCCTAAAGCGACCATAGAATTCTGCTATGAATATCATTTGCCTTTTGTAATAGATTTTCAATGAGCAAAAAGTGTTTAATGGTGTGGAAATGAATGCCACTCTACAAGCACTTATTTCATTTAATCAGTAGATTCATCTTGCATAAGAATTTTAAACCATTATTACAACTGCTATCGAATTTTGCTATATCCTTGCTCCATATACTTGTTAGTATTCCTAAAAGAAACGGAACAAATGAGCTGGCGTTTAAGCCGTTAAATAATAAACTACAGTGGCAGAGTAGTTGAGTGTTTAGGACAAGAACGACATGGAAATTGTTATCAGACATACATTTCTCCAATGACTGCCACTTTTTTTTTTGAAGATAGTGGATACATAAATGATTCTCAAGGACAAGTGCGCAGCGGAAAAAGCACAGGAGCTACATCAATATGGTGCGAACGTCCTTACGAGGAGGTCATTCATGGCATAATTGAAAAAATTTATGACGGTATTTTATCGGAACTAGTTATTCAGAAGAACTATTGGAGACCTTTCAATCTAACAAACACTGTGAAGAAACAAACAACACCACCTAGTCACGTTGGTAATTAACTTAATACAGCACTTTGGTATTAAGAGAACAAATATGTTTATTGTTGATGATTCTCGATGAATAGGAAAAACACTGCTCTTTATTTGCCTATTATTTGGATGCTGTGAAAGAGATATTTCTGAACAAAAAGTTTACGAATGAACAATAAATGGCTCTTTTCTGCTCGTTTCCATCTTTCCGACCTCTTAGCCAACCTGGATGGTGAACGCGAGAAAACAAATCAGTGCGCAATACTGGGATGTGCTGAGTATATGCGAAAGACGACTCATGCTAAATAAATCAAAATAAATGTAATGGATGAGTACCTGGCGACCAAGTACATAAATGAGCAGGTAATTCAGTATGTAAATATCCAAATAAATAAGTAGATGAATCAATGAGCAGATAATTATAGATGAATAAATCAATAATTAAATAAATAAATAAATATGTACAAACATTACTGGCTCAATCTCTCGTCTTGTTGTCTATTGAGAGGTTCACCATTGATTTCTGTGGTACGCGAAGGAAATTTCAGAGATGAAAACATAGTACGGAGGAGTTTTTGAAGATTTTCGCCGAATTCGCCTTAATGATTAAGAAGGAAGACCGTTGTGAAACACAGAGGTCGTCAATTCTGTAGTCAGTCTCAATCAAATAGCCTCACTATATCGTCAAAAAAATGCGTGACTAATAGTCATGTCACTTGAAACCAACTCTATGATACGTACCTTTGAGGACGATAGTTAAAATTACTGTTAGCGGCGTGATTCGAAAGCGATGTGAGAATTTTGTAATTCGAGTGAGGCTTTCTTCCCAGTTTCAGAGAAAATTTCCGATTTTTTCGTGTTACTTTGATGTTCCATGTTTTTCTGTATACCATACTATTTTTGATGTGCATATAAATCCCTTAAGAAAAAGTCTTCGTTTGCCACTTGACTATACTGTTGTTGGCATTCAATCGAGAATAGTAGGTTGTGCAAGAATATTGCTATACAAATCTTGATACTGTTCTACTATGACGGCGCCACATTTCAAATTCACTTGATTTGAGCTATCAGATAATCATACATTCGTCAGATAACAGCGAAGAGTACGCTTTTATCGAAGGCTTCAAGTGGCGCAGCCAGAACAGAACAATATCCAAATCTTTTATATATTTCATAATTATTATCTGAGCCAACATGTCATGTGGTCTGTTAATGGGCTCTTATACAGCTGAAATATTGCAAAAATATCAGCCAAGAGCAATCGAGTGTCAAAAATTGCCGATTTCAAGATTTTCACTTGACGGCAGTGCACTGTAAATCGTTCGTTGTCACTTACCGCTTTATAGGGAGAGGACTATGTGTTCTGCGCGACTGACGAGACTGTTAGGTCGAAACACGTGTAACGGGCTGTACAAGAACCCATCAGCAGACCACATGAATGTTGGCTCAGACAATATTTATGAAGTTTATTGAAATTTGAGCGTGGTCTTGATAAAACAGTCGAATTGAAGGTGTAATATTACAAGTCTTTTAGTTTTGAGACTCTTTTACTTTATACAGTACTAGAAGTTATTACACTGAGATGAGAGTTAAAAATATGCATTTTCTTTGGAGAATTACCTCACACTGTGATTAAACGCCTTGTTTCCACGCTCAATTCAGTTGTACATTAAATGTCACTACAAAAAATCTTCTAGAAGCTCTAAATAATATTATGTGGCTTCGAACTAGATTCTTTCATTGTAAATGTACGATAAGTTTAACGATATGCTTTTTTCTTGAAAAGGCGGTTTTCTCATTGAAAAATAAGGTTTTCAAAACACATAGGCGTTTTTGTTAGCTTAATGGTTTCCTCAATGATATTTCGAATTTTCGTGACTAAGAAATGTTCCTAAAATTAGAGCATGCTGTGTATGCACAACAAATCCACTATGAAGTTGAATCTCCTAGCTGACTATTTCGCGAGCAAAACGCAATATCTTTCCTAATGTTACAGTGCACTAAGGCTTTTTGGAAAACCAAGCACATTTGTAGACTCACCGCTGTTCAAGCCAACGAATGGATTGATACAATACTAAAAATATGATAAAAGTTTCTATTCAGCAAAAGAAGCATCTGTACGCGTGCATTCAAATTAGTGCCAGCTATTCCCAAAGGGCTGAGATTCAGTACCTCCTTTTTCATACAACATGAAAAAGCCATCATTTCTTCCTACTATCTCCTTGCCTTGATGCCATCATTTGAACAGGAATCCCAGTTTTTGTGTGAAATCGAGTGTAACTCAAGTGATTTAAGATGAAATTGTTCCAGGTCCTAAGTGAATCAGACGAGATTTGAAGGTCAATTTTTTTTTGCTTGTTGATGCTTTGTTGGAAGGGTTGTTTGCTTGGTACTTTCTGTAATCGCCGACTAAACACTAGTGAACCGGTTCAGAAGAAACAAAGTGTTCATAATCGTTGCGTTTTCTTAAATTCGAATACGTCACAATATTTTTTGCGTAAAAATCAAACGTATCGAAGTCGTGCAACGTTTAAATTGATAGAAAACTTTTTTTTTTGAGCTCCTTAACATTCTCTTGCACTTTTCCCCCCACTCTCTTTCATATACACACACAAATTTCTTTGTCTCCCTATTTCTCTTCTGCCTGTCTTTTTACACTTTTCGAAGGCCATTTAAAGACCTCTTATTATGTGGGTGGAGCGTATTTTATGAAAAAAATTCGTTCATTAGTTTACTTTGATTTTTCTGCTTCATATTCTTTACAGCCAATTCACTAACTTCCTAGAGTTCACCTTCTTTTAAGTTTATGGCATAAGAAAGGATAAAAGTCATTTTTCATTCTTATCGCAATCTATTTTTAATATGCTCAGATCAGGTCGCTCGAGTAAATCTTTTTCTCGAAAACAACTCATAAAGATATCGCGAATTTATAGCAAACACCTGTTTCTCTGGTAGATACATCTGAAGATTTTATTTACAATCAAATTGTCATATTGTACCAACTACACTTGTGTATATGTATCCATTTATTAAACTCTCGTTTACTTTACTTTTCTCAACATATCCTTCTCAATAAACATTTTTTTTGAGAGCTGTTTTGGTGAGGCGATGGAATTGTTGACAACTTCTTAGCTCTCAATTGCACGTGTTCGTTAATTTCGTCCCCATTGAAAGGAATTTCTATAGAGATATTTTGTATCAGGATAAAAGCGTAAAGACGATCAATGCCAAGGGTACTCATAAATTGGTCTTAGGGAAAAATTCCCACAGTTGTGATCGATGTTTCTCCAAATCGCGCAGGGTGAACATTTGTTATGTAGCAAATCAGTTTTCTCACAATACTTTCCAACGATGTAACACTCGTTGTGACGCTCGTCGCGCATCAACACAAAGGCGATTCGTTCTCAAACTTATATCGTGTTTCCTCTTTATGGCATCGTAACTGGTTCTTTTTTGCCTCACTAGTGAGTTTATTCCATTTGTCAATCGATGCTTGAAACGATGTCAAAACTAAGCTAGATGTTTTTGAAACGCGCGAGAACAAGGTTGCTTATTTTCTATCAAAACTTATAATTGTAGTAAAATATGATCATTCCACGTATTTCTTAATGTGTGATGACCTACTCGTATCATCTCTATTCCCATTGTCCATCGAATACATCTCATGAGCGATGTGAAGCTTTCGATCGTTAGTCGTCAGGTTACAGAACTGCTTAGTAAATTTCACTTACAGCGAGCAATGAAGTGAGTCTTTAGCATAGCGCTCCTTTGCGTTGATTTCGACAATGCGGCAACCGAGAAGAACTCGTGGCTTCCAGATAGGAATGAAAACATCCTTGGCTTTGGTGTCTCTGCAAGGAGTAGATATATAGCTTACTCTTGTCCTGTATATATTAAACCTTAGACATGTCTACCAATAAATAAACTTGATGCCATTTGCGTACTAGCTCAATTTTGCAAGGAGTATATGAATGACTTGCATTTATCCTCTGTATATTTAGAATTGTCTATATCAAGGAAGACTTTATATCGATTCCGTACTGGCTCAATAATTTCCTACGAAGCTTACTTAGATACTCAAATGATCAGTCTTCACACTGATCGTTTAGGCCTCAGTTCTTGCATGCCTTTCACTGTCCTGCAATTAATAAGTATCTTCTTCTGTTTAGCCGCTCTTTCTGTTTTCTGTTTAGCTGTTTAGAAGAAGATACTCATTTGTCTTGCATTCGTCATTTATTTTCATAGGTGCCCCATACGTCGCTTCAATTGTAACTTGAAGCTAACAACTTTTTCATTAGAACCTACTAAGAAATCATTTCTTCTAAGAATATGAAAGAGTCGAGTAAGGCGTAGCCGAGCTGTCATACTGGGATTTCCCCCAGACTTCCTATGATTGTAACAAATCCAGCAAATAAACGGCCAATTTCACTTTTATTTACTGCTCAATACTTTCTTTATGACATTGTGCACTTGCAGTATAAACACGACTGAGAGAATGCGTAGCGAGCACCCCGCTGGTGTAGTGTGATCTCGCGTTGCCCCGGAAAGGTGTGGTCGCAGTTCGAGTCCCTTGCCATAGACCGGAACCCGGTTCTCTTCCGTTATACGGTGACAAATGAAGATACGAACTTTTTCGCTGGACAACAAATATACATAAAAATCTTAGTAATCATTTGAGCTTGGATCAGTGACTACTACTATACGTAGCTACTTTTTTAGGAAGCCTTTTATGCTGCTGTAGAAGAAAGGAAACATTTGTGTTCCAATCAACCGTGTTTCTCATAGATCAGAACTTTTTCTTTGAATATGAATAACTATTTGATAACGTAACTCTCGACGAGTTCAACTCTGTGCTTAATTACTCGAAAGACCTTTTCACGGCAGTGTAGCAGCAAAAATAAGATCGACTTTCGCACATGCGACGTGTCTAATTGTCAGCTAGTGTGTGTGCTGCCCGTGGCTTCGATACTGCGATCGATCGATCACGCTAGCGTATCTCACATGTGAAGTGTAATTCCTGCTATTTGACTTGGAAATTTTTCTTCGCTTTCATAGAAACTCTAGATAAATTGCATGAGCCTGATACTACAAGATTTCCCTCTACAAGTTCATATGCTTTTGCTTTCAGTGAACTAGCAGTAAATCGCACGTTTGGTGTAAAGCATACCTTCATTTGGAATTTTATAGCGTTAGAAAAGGGTCTTTTAAATAAAAGGA
This sequence comes from Parelaphostrongylus tenuis, assembly GCA_019055375.1. Taxonomy (NCBI): domain Eukaryota; kingdom Metazoa; phylum Nematoda; class Chromadorea; order Rhabditida; family Metastrongylidae; genus Parelaphostrongylus; species Parelaphostrongylus tenuis. The sequence continues at coordinate 47,142 of JAHQIW010000521.1, read as the reverse complement.
CCCACGGCGCAGTAGTCAGAGATTTAAGCTTTCGAATGATTACTCCCACTCTGACGAAAATCCTTGTGCAGTAAAAGGTCCTTTCATCATTCGTTTCCGGAGAACAAAAAGTACCTAGAACCGCAGTCTCGTTCGCACCTTTTTTCTTCTACGTGAAATAGCAATTAATCGATTCTCCCTCATTGGAACAGTTTCAAGAAGGAAATAGCGTGATTTTATTGTAGCTTGTTTATCCGCTTGAATGTTCCTCGGGATGGCATCAGTGCAAATGAAACACGAGCATTTTTCGCTTGAGATTGTGACTCTTCCATAATCGCTCGGCCTTCTTAGATACGTAGTTGTAGCGTCAAACATCGCTGCGAAAGTGCTATAAAGATTTTCTATTAACCATGACGTCATTTTCTTGTAGCGTGATTCGTAGTCATAAAAGAGTGGATAGAAGTAAGTACAATTAAAGGGATTTTTTGAGTCACGGTGATTAAAGAACTTTTGCAATAATTTTCATTTCATTTCATTTTTTCAACATCCTACTCAGGAAAGATGCTTAGGAATTCAAAAGACTTAGTTGCGATTTCCATAACCGGGATAGAACTTATATAGCTTAAGTCTCTTAACTATAAACGATTGATTTTCACTAATTTGTAGAGTTAACCGGCTCATCCATAAATCTTTTGTGAATTCCAACACTTCTCTCTGTAAAGTCGTTCACATAGCTTTCTCCAAAAATTCACGTTCGCTTTCCTTCATTGCTTACAAGATTATCAATTCATCATTATCATCAACACATTAAAATCAACAGATTATCAATTCTGCAAAAGGACTTTCGGATCTTTTCTGGAATCCTGCCTCATTTTTGGTAATGTTCTATTATGACGGCGCTAGTTGAACCTTCGGTAAAAGCGTCATCTTTGCTGTCATCTGACGATTGTATGATCATCTGATAGTTTAAATCAGATGCATTTAAATGGTATATTTTGTTTCTCATATCGCTTGTTTGTAACGTCGTGCCAATCAAAATGAGATGTAGTTTCACATTTGGAGATTTCTCGCCTGATAAAAGCTTTTATATAACAGAGCTCTGGTGGATACCCAAAATTCTTTAGGTCATTACAAAGCTTGAAGAAGTCCTTTCCGAAAGCCAAATATACCATTATAATTGGAAAGATTTGCTCTAACTAACCATTGAAAGTATATCACAATAGAACTTTCATCCAGTGAGAAATCTCCATATGAGGAACAAAATCTTATTTTGAGTGATACGGCGCCAAAAATGAGCTTTTTGCGAAATCAAACATGCCATTGAAATTCGCTTGATTTGAGCTGCCAATAGAGTACAGAAACGTTTTACAAAAGCATATTTTTACCGAAAGCCTCAAGTGGAGCCGCATTTTCAAACATCCTTCTTTAGAATCCTACCGGATTTTTAAACACCATATTTCACTATAAAAATCAAATAATGCTGTTGTCAGATGTCTTTATACTTACTATCTGAACATAAAGTGAAAATCGATATCAATTAGGCCTAAGCCTACGCCTAAGCCTAAGTCGAAGCCTATGGCCAAATGCGGCAGGATTCTAGGAAAGATCCCGATTTTTTCTTTCAAATGGAGTGTTACGCCAGTGTAAATTCAGTGAAACGCACCACTGATAGAATTCTCCTACTTCGTCGTCAAAGGCCTCTATAAGAGGCTTATTTTTTTGTTTCTCGCATTGTTTTGCAAGACAACCAATTCTTTTGACAACTACCTTTCCTGGAAATATGGTTTAGTTCACCAATTGATTGGAGAGGATCCGATAGTCCAATCAGCCAAAAAGTGTTTTATAAAAAAATACTTCAGTCTCCACCAACCGGTTTCATTGCATGCAATCAATGTATTGTATGCATTGTAATGGCAGTGAAGAGAGCTATACTCTGAATAACCACAATCTGAGTTGGAAAGTAATTGTTTTGTAGTGGTTAGGGCCTCCTTTCTTTACGAATCGTCAAAAGACACGTCAATCAATGCGTTTGCTAATTATCGGCTTCTACACCGTTCTCATTTTTCTTTGTTATGTATCAATTTATCTTGCTATGATGGTTTCACATGTAAGTTGACTTTGTAACTCGAGTTTAATTGAACACGGCATAATTAGTGAATATGTTGTTGTACTGTCAAGTGAAAAGAGAGTGTTGTTAGGTCTACTACGCTAAATGTCCGGCGTCATCGCCTTTTTACAGTGTCGCAAAGATTCGCTGCAATGTTTGCTCTCGTTGGCGATTGAGTCTAAACAGCGGAATGGATTTAACGAAAATTACGAATGAAATAAATCTCATTGAGTAGTGCCTTCTTCTACAAGGCGGCTCATGACTGTGAACGTCGAAAGAAATAATTGAACGCTCGACTCGAATCATAGATGTGCTCAAAAACCTGACCACGCCAAGGCGTTGGTCACATTAAAAATTTCAGTTTACTCTCTTATTAGCTTACCAGTTTTACAAGATACATAATACAATCTCTAATAACATATCTGTACCTCTTTTACTTACGCTAATTATCGAATAAGGCGTCATAATATTCAATCGAAATCTTTTGATGTACTTTTACGATAATTCAATCACGGGGTAGACTTTGAAAGTCACGAATTTGTGGTGATTCCGAACCACATTACCTCATTTCTTGATAACATTATTGCAAGCTTTTCAATGGTTTTTTTTTGCTTGTGCATTATTCCAGTGATCGAATAAACTGGAAGAGAAAGTTGTTTGTATAGAGAGGTAGCTGATCTTTTAAAAGCTCGTAATATTTTGGCGATAGTAGGAAAGGGAGGGAGGGAAAGGGGAGGGGGAGGGGTGGGACAGAATAATTCCAAGTGATACCTCATCTCATAGCTTATCAGTATAATTCTGAGAAGCATGGTAGTTAAAGTGAGTTAATGAGCTGCAAAGTTTGTAATGAGATTCGTGGGAAGGGTCATCAGATTCTTACTGAGCGATTATGGAACATCCTGTTCATAGCACTTTCGATTCTATTCTTACATGTTTGTCAAGAAAAAAAATCGAAATAGATCCGTCTGCATGTGATGGTACTAAATGTGAAGCTGTTAGACAACAGATAAGTGAATAAGCAGAGAGTTATTCTTTTCTTTTTTTCAGGATATGAAAGAACTTTGGTTAAGGCGAATATGTGTATGGGTATGTGCTCATGTTGGTAAGGTTGCCGCTAGCTGGCCAAAGACAACGATTATCTGCTGCCTTCTCACTACGTCGTTGTTTTCGTTGAAAACCGCTCTCACACCGTAGGTAACCTACACATCCTTTTTTGCATTAATTTTCAAAGAATGCAATAGTTTTCAGGCAAGTGAGTTGTTTGGACGGTTTTTCCAGCTCGAATGCGCGTTCTCGTTACGAATACAGTGTATTTCAGGTACTTATTTGTGATGTTTTCAGTTTCCTTCTTTTTTCTACACCTGTCTTTCTTCCTCTGTATCACTTCAATAAGCAGCAAATATTTCCGTGAACCAAAAAAAGATTCTTGTAATAAGCTATCCCGACTTTTGACCCTCATTCCGTTACACGGCTACTAATTGTGTGACTTCGAATTGAATAAATCGTCAAAGCATAGACAATAAGTCGTCAGGTGTTGATCAATGTCCTGTAAATGTGCCATGCAATCAGTTCCACTTTGTAGTATCATGGAGGTGATCAAATGCATATCTATAAGGTTGGCGCAAAAGCAATTGCTGGTTCAAACCATGCTGACATTTTTTTCCCATGGTCCACACTATTCTTCTTCATATATTTGTGTGGTATTAAGAGAATCAACTTTGCTGATTGCTTTTACCCATGACTGCTGCTGTGGTTGGCACAAAAATAATTGCAGTTTATGTGTTGTTTAAATGTATTAAATCTTCATCTTTTCTGTTTTACGACCCATTTTTGAGTCACGGTCTGGAATCGCAATTACTTTGCACTAATCAGCTTCCTTCACATAGCTTAAAATATAAAATAAAATATGAAGTAAAACATAAAGTATAAAACCTCAAATACAAAATATAATCTAAGAATATGACATAGGTACCAAGTAATACATCATTAGCAACAGAAGATAAAACGTGAATTGCGCATTGAAATGATGTATGATATGATGACATTTGATTAACAAAATATTCCAATATCAGGCGGCTCATTCCAGCAATGCATTGACCGGAATTATTTTCTCAAACCTAACAGGTTATAAATGAAGTGAGGTGGACAACCGATAATGATGTAGCAAGCCAATATTTCTAATCCACCCAGATGAGTACTTATGGTGATGGTGATTCCAGAGAGCTAACCAGTGTGAACCTTGCGCACGAGATGTACCACTCACACTCTAACTTAGGTACCACTGGCTTTCATTTCGAAAGACTTCTATCCTGATGAAAAATTCCTTTATCTGTTAATCCAAGAATGGGTCTGGATTTCTCATTGTTGTCGTTGTTTCCTAACCCTTTTCTTTTAGAATCAAACAGCGCAGGCGACCTCGTTGTTTATCTTTTTTCTAGAGCAAGTTGACATGGTTACATTAACACGATTGAATCCTGCCATAGAAATTGAACCGGTTGAAAGGATTCAGTATGGTTACGCCTATACACACAACTTGTTCTTTGTTATTCTATATTGAAGGAAGCTGGTGAATTTGGCGAGTAAGAGCTAATCAAGTTATTGATAAATGAACGGGAGAAATTCTCTCCTACAACAGATTGTGACAATAGAGACGGATGTAAAACAGTAGTTAAAGGTGGCTCGTGGCATACACTTGCCTTGAATCCAGTCGGTACCCCAATAATTCCATCTTCTCAGTAGTTAGTAATAAAAGACTTGCCTGGTCAATTTAGCAGTGCTTAGTTAATAGATTACTGAATTTTCGAAGATCACTGCACAAGCTATGTAGGCTTGCGATGTTACCTTGACACAGATGAACTGAGATACATGACATGTTACTGAGCAATAATGTCTCAATCTTTTTTATGTTACAGCACACTCGTTCGCGATAAGGAGAGGAAAAAATGAGGGATAGATCTTACAAATTTAGTAGGCGAAGGAAGAAAAAATATCGCATAGGTGAACAAACCTTTCAAGTGAATCAGCTATGAGAAGTGCTTTAGAGAGCGAAAAAAAAAAGAAAACAATCAATCCTCGAATGGCTTCATAAGCACATTGCCAGCATTCATGAGATATTTAAATCACACGTATGTAGTATTATTCTAGAAAAATGCATTCAGTGGTAGCCAATAATTTTATTCCGATCGATTTCTTCTCATTACATATAAAAATCGGCTAGACGTTCAGCAGTCGCGGACGTTGTATAAGATATGCTGATTGAGAAGAAGAAAGCGGTACTTTTTTCGTTAGCTTAGCGCCATTTTGATCCCTTGTAAAAACGAATTTCTTAGTCCTATTCAATGTTCAAATGGTCGTCCGACAGAAAAAATCAAGAGAATTTGAGCGGTATATTTCATCTCCGAAAAAGCCTTCTTGTTCTGCCAAAAGAGTAAGAACAAAATTTTGTTCTCAATGAAAGATTTCTCGCTAATCGAAGCATTTTCTCTAAAATTTCATTAATAATCAATAGACCAAACCTTGTGGATTCCAATGATCTATTTGCTTTTTTATCAAACCTAATATTACGCTGTAACAGCCAAGAGAAGATTGGATTTCGCAAAAATGGATCACTTCGGCTATACTTTCTTCTTTTCGATCCATTGGAAGAAAACGTATTTCTTGATCGTTTATAAGGATTGAGTAATCAATCGATAGCTTGAATCAAAAGCAACTGAATGGTGCATTTGACTTTCAAAAATGTCCTGTTATTGCGTTGAAAGAGCAAAAATAATAATTTGTTCCTCACTCATCAATTTCTCGCTCATCGGGGCCCCTCTTATATAGTTTCAAGAACCAAACATAGATCAAATCTCAAAGATTCCAACAAGGTTTTGGTTTCTTTAATGGACTTCTTAGTGCTTCATAACAACCAAAAGAGTATTGGGTTTCGCAATTAATGCTTTTTTCAGTTTTGCAAAGCCCAATCTTCTTTTGGCTGTAACACCGTGATATGAGGTCGATATTCGAAATTAAATAGATTGAAATCGGAATGCACCGTTCAAATTCTTTTGATTTAAGCTACCGAATGATAGTTTAATCATCAAGAACAAGGGCGAAATAATCTTTTCCTGAAAGATAAAATTGGCGCTCAGCTAACGGAAACTACCAAAGAAGCTCTACTTGCTTCACAAAAATTAACAAATTCTTTTGTCGATACCCATGCACAGTGCTTGAAATAGTTAAATTTCCTTTACCCTAAAAAATGTACACTTTATGTGGCTTTTGTTAAAGTAATCTCAAAACCTTCCAAGATTTTTTGAAATCTCCAACAGTTATAGAAAAAAAGAAAACAATTCCACTTTAATCCTTTAACAAAGAAGTCTATCTGAAATGATAAGTCTAATTTTTTCTCGATTTACAGCGCAGGATAACATAAATTTTTCACTTATTCTCATAAGTGACAAAATTATGGAGAAACGGCGTCGGGTCCTCTGGAGTACCTTTTTCAAGAAAGCGCGTTGTTATTTATTTACTTATCTACACGTCCCATTAATAAAATGAAGTGTGCTGACCTCGGCATATTCTTGATTAAGCTCGTTTACTTTTAATGCTCCACAGTAGTTTTCGAAGTTTCACTTTTTACTTTTGTTTCTGCTTGGGGAGTTTGGTTTCCGCATAAATGTCGTAAAATGATGGTCAAGACTATTCTTTTTTACAATATCGGAGATAGCCTGCCTAAGACGTTCCCGGACGTTCAGTTGATTGGCTGCAAGAAAATGTGAGAAGGATATCGAACCATCGTGTTTATCACCTCGCTTTACTATGCATTGCAACGCTAATCAATGCGCTACCTTGTTCCTGTTATTGTCAATACTATATAAAAGTTGTGTGGGTGATCTTAATGTAATCGAGTAGAAATCATATGAATCAATTTGTTATTGGTGGCGCCGTGGCTGAGGGCTGTGATGCTTGTCGGGGATCGCGGGGAGCCGGGCTCCATCCCAACCGTCATTGGTAGTTAATAACAACATCTTATGGAGCATTACAGCCAGGCTATCCTCGAGGTTGCAAGGAGACTCTCAACCATGATTCTACGGCGTTCAAGAAGAAGACGAAGAAACGCACTGATTGGTAGAAGTAGTAGAATCCGCACAGTGAAAAGAAGATACTTTTAGGACGAATCAATGAAGTGTTCATAGTATTTCATTATTAACGCATAGTGTTATGAATTTGTAGGAGTTTCTGAATGCCAACGGACAAGGTATAACGCTATTTGTGATGTTAACTGCCAGAGACAATCAATCGATGATTCGATTCGATTATTTGAGCGAAGCAGTGCAGGTTAGAATTTTCACAGTACTTCTTGATCCTGGAGTTGGCTATAGGAGTGAATCATGAAATGCTGCGGAACAGGGGAGGGGATTTCGAACAAAAGATTGAAGGCTTGCAAAAGAGGATGAGACTTTCTGTATGTGGCTCACAAAATATGCTTTACCACGTGCTTTTTTCGAAAACAATAAAAAGACTTAATTTCCATTCCAGATTCTTGATATGGTTTCGTCAAGTTTTCTAATGCATGATTCTGAAACGAGAACAGATCAATCATTTAAGGAGTTCTGTGGTGGTTTTTTGTTTGGTTAACGAGCCAGTACGACAGTTCTACGTGAGTTAAATCCACTTTACTTCAAAACTTTCATTCTTTAAAGGGAAAACCCTCACAAAAGCACTGAAATTCTTCATTACAGAATGGTATGCGCGCATTACAAGGCAACATTACTACGGAAATGGAAAAACGTATCAAGCTAACGTATCCAACATCGGAAATTTTCTCAATCAAATTCAGCTTATTGGTAAGATTACTGATTTGTTTCCCGTATATTTTCCATCGGTACTTTACTTCACGTTCCCGCACACATTTTCAACGCTTTGGTAAAAGCGCATCTCTTGCCTTTTTCAAGAATTTCATCAGTAATTCTATAGCATAAATTTTGCAAATTTCAATGGTATACTTGATTCCCGAGACTTTTCAGAATGATATGAAAGTGATGAAATAAAATTGTGTTTCACACTGACAATTGTTCGCTGACAGAGGTTTTCCTTCAAAACTTTGGTAATGATTCAGTAGCTTAAATCTCAATAACGTATTTAGTCCATCCGATCGACTGTTTTTGAACCTCGCAATAAGCAGTTGATATAATTTATGAGAATGTCTAAAAGTTTTTTGAGTTTGGTACGTCAGTGGCTTACGAACATTTCGGCAATATCGCCAACCTCATAAGAGCCTCACCACGCACTGAAGCCTACTTTATATCACGAATAGAGCAAGTGTCTTTGGTGATAGCGGGTGATTGTGGTTAGCAACATGTTTTTCAGCCGATGGCTTATGTCCGGCAGTTAATATGTAGACATCCTCACAATAGACTGTTCCTACACCTCGCTATACACATTTGATACATGCCAAGTAACCACTTTTCGAGCCACGCATGTGGTCTGTTATATAGGGCTGACTTATAGAGTCTGATACACGTGTTTCGATCTTGACAGTCTCATCAGTCGGGCGGTACCCTTTCATCTTTTGCCAATTCTCTCTGGGAGCTCAGTCCTTTATACTAAGAGTGAGCGATGACGAACATTTTTTAACATTATCAAGGTCGACACAAGTGTATCGGGCTCCATAAGTAAGCCTTATAAACAGACCACATGCCTGGCTCAAAAAGTGATTATCTAGCATATTGGAATTTGAGCGTGGTCTTGAGAAAACACTCAAAACGAAAGGTATGATTTATTAACGATACCAGCCAAGAGCAATCGAGTGTATAACACTGCCCATTCAGTGATAAATTCACTTGATGAACTGGGTAAAAAGTTCCCCGTCGCCTACTCTCAGTATGGGAGACTGAGCGCTCCGAGAGAACTGGCAAAAAACGAAAGGGTAGCGCCCGACTAATGAGACTGTCATGGTCGCACGTGTCTGGAGTTCTATAATTCAGTCTTATATAATTTACCACATACCTGGCTCAATAAGTGATTATCTGGCGTACTGAAGTTTGAGCGTGGTCTTGAAAAAACACTAGAAACGAAAGGTATGACATTTATTATAGTCTATGAGAATGTTGCCACTGACGTAATAAACCCGAAAAGGCTTAAAAATTCTCACAGGCTATATTGGAGGCGTATGAGACTATGGGAAGGACTTTTTATTGTGTTGTAGCAGCCAAAAGAAGACCGTGTTTCGCACTCGTCGCGCATTTTTTGTCGGCTGGGGTATTGAGTGGGCATCGGTGGCGCAGCGCGATACACATGTGCCATGCGGTTTTTGTCATTACATTTAGGTCTTTTTTCAGCTTCAAAAAGAAATTCCACATAAAACATACGCTGATACTTTGAGATTCCCTCTGCACGTTCATATGCTTTGTGTACATAGGGTAAGGTTGCTCAGGCTTACGCATAGGCTTATATGTAGTGGCAAATTTTTTGGCAGTTCGAAATGGAGATGAAAATGAAAGTTCTAAGCTTATAGAATGAGAGAACAGTCTTTCTCCAACTAAACTACAAGAAGCAAAAGAACTTTTACGAAACGGATAAAAAATTCCAATGAGAGACATACATGCGAAAATAAGACGAATAAAGTATGATATTATTTACTGCTATGTCAGTGAACTTTTCGACGATTAAGCTATCGAGTGACTATTCAAGCTTCGAAAAAAGCAGGAACGCGTCTTTTCCAACGGGTCGAAAATGACTGCGCAAAGGGAAAAACTACCTTTTTGTTTATTGGACGTACAGTGTAGTGTTTAGAATTGTCTTATAACGCGCGCAGGATTTCTGATTTATTTTGCACCCGGATAGTCTTGTCCGACAATGTTCACAGTACTATTGCTGATTCTGGACGATGAGATCGTTGAAGTTAAACAACGAAAGGCTCACATAAATTATTGTATAGCTCAAATGTTTACCATTCACATGTACCATTCTATGGATGAATAACATGCGCTTCTCGAAGAGTCTAATCGACGCCGGCCATTCTATCCTCCATAATTTCCATAGTTGGCTACAATGAACGCTGTGACCAATATGTGGTTCATATTGTTTATCTATTTCAACTCACGCTCTAACGTTCCAATCGACTGTCTATAATCTCGCTTCAAACATTCAATATAGTCTGTGAGAATATTCAGAGCTCTTTCGAGGCTGGCACGTCAGTAGCATGCGTACTTTTCGGCGGTATAGCCCGTTTCATCCGAGCTACATGTCTCACACTGAAACATGCTTTATAGCAGGGATGAAGAGACGTTTTGGTGATAGCACATGAAATTGTGGTTATCACCATTTTTTCAGTCGATGGCTCACTGCTGATCGTGAATATGTAGACATCCTTCCAATTATGCGCTAATCAACGATGAATTTTCTACATGTTGACGTCACACATTAATGACTTCCATCAAGTTTTTTCACCGTCACACCACATCTTGTGTCAATAACAGCAAAATATCTGGCAGTGGTGAATACTCGAGACTTGAATCACCGTGAATATTGACACTGTAAAATTTCTACGCACTACCTATAATGGGTGGCTGTCCACGTGGTTAATTGCTATTAGGTTAAGGCGACAATGAGCAAAAAGAAGAAGCAGAATGGTACTTTAGTATCTTCTGTTTCACTATGCCTATTTGATAGTTCTGAAATCCAAGACGTGCGCGAGGCATGAATTGAATCAAATGGATTGGCGGAAAAATCGGATTCTCCTTTACAGATAATTCGAACTTTTGACGATATTTCAAAGTGTTTTTTGTTATCTTTGCAAAGAATCAGGCTATATATATATCAACCTTAGAAAGTGTCTTTTACAGCCACATTTTTTCGGAGTTGAATTAAACGATGACGGTGAAACACTGAAGAATGTCAGTCTAATCGCGTTCTTATTTCGTGCTGAAAAACATCCATCATGGACACTGGAAATGGTGAAAGAGTGGGAGATTAAAGTAGGCCATTTCTTTGAAAAGTAAGTTCAAATACTCATTCCTGTGACCTTTGAGGTATCACTTGTCTAAAGTCTTTCGATGAATGAAGCCGTAAAGCTTTTTCTGCCTCTTTTCAGTGAATTCAATCAAACAAAAATTCAAGTGAATGTTATGGCGCCAGCAATCGTTGAACGTGGTTTGTTTTTAGTTCCCGTTGAAATCTTGAGTAGTTTTAACATGAAGAAATATGTTTGGTCACTTTTGACGGCACGATTTTCATTTCTGTACTTTATCGTATTGATAGCACACTATGATGTAATAATTATAAATTCAAGGATGGTGAGTTATATGAAAAGATGTAAACCTTAGGCTATAGTTGATTTTCCGCATTTGGATGTATTTAGTAGCTGGCACAGGTGATCGAGAATTTAAAGTCCAACTGCGTTCACATTTTACCTGAAAGTGTTGAGTGCTTAGCAAAAATTCCACTCAGACGGGAGTTGAAACCGAGTTTCACCGATACCGATGTCGCCCTCAGACGGGAATTAAGCCAGCGTTTCACCCATACCCGTAGCTATGATAGAGACATTGAAGAATGAGTGGTAGCGAAACGGTTCCTCGGTGGTACAGTGATATCACGCGCCCATGGTGTAGAGGAAATGTGGCTTTAACTCCCGCTTGACGTCGAACTTTTGCTTACCACTGAATTCTCTTAACTATGTTAGACAAATCATAACATTTCGAAAAAAGCAGTAAGAACATAAGAAATCTTGAGTATTACAGTCACATAATTTTTCATGTTTGTAAATCATTATATTTTATATATGGATTTTGAATTCATAATTACTTGTCAAAATAGAAAATGGAATACTCTAACAAAGTCAGAAAAATTATGCGAAAGTAAGAGAGATATTGAAAAGTACTGGGCGAACAAATTGAAAAGCAGAAGTTTTAATGGTTTCAACGTTGAAAGAACTTTAAGTCTCTTTTTTTTCAGATATTGTACGTTCTGGTGAATATCTTCAACCATACATTCTTGTCGGATTTGTTATTATGTGCACATTTTGTGCTACAACGACGACCATAAGCTCAGTGGTTATGTTTCATCACAGAGTCACATTTAACAAAGTAATCTAACAATCATTATCTTATCTTTCTATTCCACCGTCTTTGAGCCATTGCTCAAAGCAAAATAGTCTGATAACAAATTTTGAGTCTTTCATAAGGTTTGAGTGCCAAATCACTGGCTTAAAATCTGTTATCAGATCATCATCCTATCAAGAAAGCGTGACTCTAAACAAAGGACTCGTTTTTAGACGAAAGATAGCTTTTCTTCTTTGAAATATTTGTGTAGTAGATCAAAAAAAGAGGAAGATAAAGGGAATCAAACGGTCTCATGAACATTCGAAACTCGTGAATAATAGATGGAATTACGAAAACGAAAAAATGAAACGAGTTTGAAATCCGCATGAATTCAAGTACAGATACGAAACACATTAAGCGACGAATGTTCAGAGACAGTACTGTATCTGCTTAAGCCAACTACATTTCTAGATTATCTGGGTGTTACTGCATGTATTGTACCGTTTTTGGCTTGTGGAACTGCACTGGGTCTTATATTCCTACTTGGAATAACTTTTTCACCAATTCTTTTCATCACACCATTTCTCGTATGTTTTTTGTCTCCTGTTTTTTTTTTCAATTTTTTTTTCTTTCTTTGCAATTGGGAAATGATGAGTGACCCAGTAGCAGTGTTGGTGTTCATCACAACCTTGGTGGCGATTTGACCTCCATGCTAAAGAAACATCCTATCCCCTCTGGGGTCGGGCGATTTGTGTTTATCAATGAACATTCATTTGCTGCAATCAAAGTGGAACGCTCTGGCTCAGCAAATCCAAGAAACGCAGAAAAAGTGGGTCGACCAGCATTTGACTTTTTAGAAAAATGAAAACAATCAACAAGAAAATCGACGCACAAAGGTTCAAAGACCTCTAGACAACACGCAAATTGGAGCGAATTGAGTAGGAAAACTTTTGGAATCCGCACGATACACGTTTGATCATGTAAAAAATTACATTTCGAGAAACCGCTACGATCATAAGGCGTTTTGTCAATCACAAAATCAATAAAGGGGAACATACTAAACATACTATACCTTTCCTATCAGCAGGTGTTGCTAAGATGATGAATATAAGCTCATTTATTAACAGCAGTTACTTTCTTTTGCATAAAGAGAGTGGTGATAGTTTTGCTGCCGTTGAGATCACTCAGCACATACAAAAAGCGATACTTTTCCGTTATCTCCATCTTGTTTCAGCCTAGTTAAGGTGTTATTTTTCGTTTCTCATCAAAGCATTAGTAGTTGTTTCGTACCTTAAAACACGAGACTCGATGGAGTAATTTATCTTTGAGATTACTTCCTTATTGCGCTGTAGCAGTATGAATAGAACTCTATTCCTCGTTCGAGCTTTTTTCGTTGGACAAAGCTTTTTCCTCAAACTTGTAGTGGTTACTCAATAGCAGAAATCTTGACGGTTTCAGTGATTTGCTTGGTCCTAAAAGGGACTTTTAAATGAGCTACAACAGTCAAAAAAAATTTGAAAATTTGGCATTGGAAAAAGCTCAGTGGGTCGTTACCAATGTTGCGAAATCTTATCCTCATACCTGCAAAAGCCTGGTGGTTTGCGGCCAATGTCGCGCTGCGCGTAACCTAATTTTCTTTTGCTTACTACAGCGCACTAAGATGTCCTTCTGAAAAATCAAACGGGCTGTTCAAATTTACGAAATTTGTGCTATCGAATGGTTGCTGAAACTTCAAGGGAAAATCTTTGTTTAGCGAAAAATCTTAGAGTGTGAAATACAATATTATTTTCACTGTTACAGCACATTTAGACAGCCGTTCCAAAAACGACGCAAGATATTAGAATTCCCGAGATTTGAGCTTTGAATGATTACCAAAACTCTAAGAAAATCAAAAAACGCGCTTTTCCCAAAAGGTTGAAATACGATGCAGATAACGGAAATTATCCAAATTTGTGAATCCCAATCTTCTTTTGGCTGTACACTGCATTATAAAGTGTTTTTCGAAAGCCAAGTAGCCACTGGGATTGTCGAGATTTTCGTTATTGAGTGATTGTTAAATTTTTCTAAAGAAAGACTTTGTCCAGTGAAAAATGCTTGAGTGTGGAACAAAGCCTTATTTTTATTTTCACAGCACTAGAAAATCAATCTTAGAAAAAGTGAGTGTAGCTCTTATATTTCTTGTGATTCGAGCTATCGAATGACTATTAAAACTTTGAAAAAAATGCAAAAACTCGTTTTTTCGAAGGGATTGTAACAGGGTGGAGATTACGGAAAGAACCCGAAACTGCAGCTATTAAGATAAATATCAAATCAGCCTCTTGAAGGAGTGCTTCTTGTAATATTGTTACTAAAAGCTCCAAAATTCTAGTATTTTTTATTGCTTTTATGGCGTATTATGATGTTACATATATCACCTGTCACCTGTATCACCTGTCGTCCCGTTATCGTCGAGTGACTCGAGCGGGTATCAGCAACTCTTCCATTTTTCCCTATCGCGTGCAAGAGTGGCCCAATGGGTTACATATATATCTAAGAAAATTGAGTGGTGAGCAAACACACGGCCTCAGACGAGAATCGAACCAGCGTTTCATCCATACCGGAGACGTTTCATCCATACCTAATCCTCCTAGTTATTGAAAGCACAAAGTACATACCGAAACGAAAATGTGATCAGCCCCATTAGACCGGCGAACTAGTGCAACCCTATTGGATGAGAAGTGATGATAGCAACATGACACGTCGAGTAGTGACGACTGTACAAATATCGGCTCAATCATCCGACAAATTACATGAATTAAAAGTGTTACAAATGGATTTTTTTGAAAAAATGAGACATGATTTAGGCATTGGCGATAAGTGTGGACGATGCTTTTCTCATGATCCATGCATGGAATCGAATTGAGAATAATGACGGACAAACGAAAAGGACACGACCAGAGAAAATTTCTCAAGTTTGTAAATTTCTTATAAAAAGAAATTTTCTTTTTTTTAAAATTAGTTCTGTCAAAAAATCTGAGTACAGTTAGCTAAATTGATGAAAGAGCAGATTGTCATCAGCAATGACACAGCAGTGATGCTATATGGTGCCCCTAATCATTATATCAGCTGCTTTTCATATTTTCCGTTTTATCCTTCCTGCATAGAGATTTGCTAACAGAGTTCCCATAAACCTTTTTAAGAAGCTACTACTGATAAAATGGTTTCATTAATATCGTTATACTATCATAAAGACTTCAGGTACTAGCAGAAACCGGGCCTGCAATCGCCATTTCGGCCATTACGAATGTATTGGCATTCGGATCCGGTGCGATCTCTTCTCCACCAGAAATTCGTATCTTCTGTATTGGTAACGCTGCCTGCATTTTCCTTGACATGTGCTATCAGCGTTAGTAACATTCACCAATTTTTGCTGCTTTGATTTATTTTCTTAACTTATTTATCTTTATTATCTCGCTTTGTTTTCCTTTACCGTATTAATCTCTGTTTTTTCTTCCTATTTTCTATGACTATTGTCTCCTTTTCTGTGGCTATTGTGATTATCCTCTATATTTCCTTTCTAATTAAATGAAAATTTCAGTCACTTTTTATGCTGCAATCATGTCCCTTTTTGCTGATTCTCCGCAATCATCTAACGGGAAAGAGGTATCTAGTAAATATTATCTTGACACTATCATGATTTTGTGGCTATTATGACTATTTTCGAGATGAACTAATGCATTTTTGGAGCAAATGGGGTGTAATGATTAGCAATAACTGAACAATACATAGGCCACTGCTTTGAACTCGCACCCAGAGTAAAGGTAGTCTATCCTACTTCCGCAGTTAGGAAACCAGTATCGGGCTGAATAAAAGTACTGGTTAGACGCGCAAATAGGCCATCGATGGTCATTGTACAAGGCAATTATGCATTGATTGCCTCCTCAAAGCTCAGTGGAGTTGATTACATAGCGCAGCAATTAGGGATCGATCAACACCCAACTTTTCATTCGTTATCTTTGTTATTGCTATAACTGACATGTGATCGTGGAACAAAGCATATCTCAGTGGATAGTGATGCATGCTATTAGAAAACAAGGTTCAGTCCCTTCTTTAACGCTTTCCCGCATGCCCATTTACGGACGCCTAATCTCAGCCATCCTCAAGAACGCAAAGGTGATCGTCTCAATCGTCTTTATAGTATAATACTACAGAACACGAAATTCTTATGCAGCTGCTGAGATAACATGCCGAATGTTTGAGGATTTTTGTAGAGCATAAGTGCGAGAAAGGATGCAATGCGAGAAGTTTTGGAATTTGCGCAGTGTATGCAGTGTCCGGTCATGCATAACAAGTACTCAGTTCTCGATTTATTATCTAAGTCTGCATATCGGACTCGGGAACTTCTCTTGCGTTTGATTTCTCAAAGCTAGCCGACGTCTTGCGTCTTAGGACTTGCGTATTGATTCGGCTCCTACTTGGATACTTTTGTGCTGTTCACGATTAGCATAGAGTACTGATATAATTGATTTGCGCTAGATTCCTGAAAGTCTGGTAATAAATTTCTAAACTCGTAGAAGTGGGAGAATTGGTTAGAAGTCGGAGTGGTGTCAAAACAACAATGCATCTAAGTAATATGCGACATGTGCTATCATCCCAACCTCGTCATTTATTGTTTATTATTTTATAGAACCTGCCCTCACATTTCAATGTGCGCATCCCAGTACTTCTCGCATTCTATTCGTCTCTTCGCAATTACTGCTCATTTGCTCGAACATCGTCTTCTTCAAAAACGTTATAGAATGCTGGTCAGGTAGACCTCCTAGCGTTCTCGCGGTTAGCCAGCCTAGGGCGATCCCCATACTGTTCGCTGATTTACTGCCTGAGAGTCTTGGAGGGAAAGGAGAGGGCGAAGGGAGAGGTCAACCTGCAACAAGTATCACTAGATACTCGGTTGCAGCTCTCTTTTGCGCCATGCTATCAATATAAAGTTGACATCGTCAATCCACTCTTATTATTCTTTTATAATGTCGCCTATAAGCAGTGGGCAGAATTGGTGTCTAATAGGCAATGATCCATCGATTTCTGATAGCTCTCGCACTTATGAATCACCAAACCTCGTGTCCCTCTGGAGTTCGGACACTTGCTCCAAATTTTGTGAGAGCAAAAATCGCAAATTGGTGTATCACTAAGCCACCACAAAGTCACTTTGTGGGCCAGACATGCAATCAATCCATCCATTATGCTGCGCATGAAGCAGATTACATGATTCCTCAGGAAGATGGACACGGCCGAATGCTCTATCCATGTTATTTCTAGATCCGTCTATACAGAAATTATTTTAGGTGTCTTCACAATTGAAACTGGGCACTGAAAAGCTGCTACGTTGGTATACAGGTCTCGTGGCCGATACAAGGATCTCTTTCATGATCATTTTTGTATGGACTATCTATGTCGGAGGAGCTATTGTGGTAATTCCATCACATCTTCATGGAGATATTTAGCCTCAATTTCGGCTACGCACGAAATCTTCTCGATTACATGTTAGATAAATAATCCAAAATTTGGAAATTTTTACTGAATTTTGCCAAATGTTGATACTTTATGTGTAGACACGAAATGTTTGATTTTTTAATTCTTGCAGTAATGATTTTGTTACTTTCACGTTTTTTTCAAATATTTTTTGCACATTTTTATGTACTTTTTAAGGGTCTGTTTTTTGTCAATATCGACCTATCACCACAAAAAGTATTTCTACCCGATTCAAATGTAATTGAAGTAAGTTTTTGAAGGTTACAGCCTCAGCAGTTTTCGATTCAAAGATGGTTTGTAACATTTCGAAAGATACTGATTCATTTTTGACTGTCATATCCAATCTGGTTCAATAATCGACTAGTCCGAGATACAACAACTTATTCAGACTGATCGTATCCGTAACAAATACGTCATTCCTTTCTATACACCTGCGACAATTGTCGTCAGTAATCCAGGAAATATCTCGGATCCTGAAAACGTGCGTGAACTCTTCGCTGTCAAACGAGCATTTGAAAGTATTCCCGATGCTATCGGACCTGAAAGCACAAAATTTTTCTTGAGGTGAGTAGCTCATTTTTGATAAATCTGTTACTACTCATCAAATCATAATGAGTTCATGACGTTTTGAATTACAATCTACTTCTTTCTCATGTCGATTATTTTTCCGCAGCCATCAAAAATATATCAGGGGACAAAATACTCATTTCATTCACAACCAGGCAAAATAACTTGTAAGAGAAGGCTCAGATCGCTTGATAAGTCAGTAAAGTCTTTGACCATCAAATTTAGCAGCTGTTCTCCAAAAATTTTATTCCTTAGATCACGGGCTGCTCTATATAATTTGTTAGCTAGCAAGAAACTATGCATTATTGATATCGTCAGGGGATGATATTGTAAACGAACATCTAAATTTTCATTCGGAAGAACTGTTTGCATCCACAAGTCTTTATCTTTCTAACCAGTCTTTTAGGCTGACCTCGTGTCTTTATTGTATATAGGCACTTCAATTTGTTATTTATATATCACTACTTTCATATATTCTTTGACACATATGGTCTAATCACATAAGTGTGACATATCCGATCTCCAACAACGTCATAAGTCCAACATAGTGAGCTACGTATGATCCAGCATCCCACACCGCGTTAGTGAATTATGGTAGCGGAAACTAGCAGTTTTATCCTATCATCAATAACTACCACGTCGTGGACTCAAGCGTTCCATTACATCATGAACTGCGCACTAGGTTGAAAGGGTAACTCATATAAAGAGCGTTTTATTTCAGGATTCGAAATCTTATTTATTCGACAATAAAGTAATTCCTGTCCCAATCAAACTTCTACTATTCAATGAGAATGCTACAAAATCTGCTCGATTTGAATGAATACCTTCTTTTCGTCATTAAATCTTATTGCAGAGCTTATATAGTAAAATCTTTTTGAAAGACAAAAGAAGAAGTAAAAAATCAGGTTTCTATAAGCATTATGAATTTTTTGGAAACGTGACGTCCACACCAATGGTAGAAGATTGCTTCGGTTGTTAAAAAGTGATCATAATCTTTCGGACGTTGTGGATAGTCCAAAAATCATGGTCAATATAAGTACAAGTTTCTTTATATCGCATGCAAAAAATGAGGGCAGGCCAAATCATATCAAAATGGGTAAACAAGATCCAGATTTATGGTGAGTTCAAGCGGTGTGGTGTCGTTCGTTCATAGTGAATTAGTACGTAAGAGCAGTCATCAGAATTACGAGACCAACCTATGTGCTATTCTATGTATGAGATTGTTACACAAAGCACTTGACTTAGTAGCATACTAAATATCTCAAGTTTAAGTAATTAAACTTTTACATGGAATAGTAAGTGATTATAGCAATAACGATGCTAGAATGCTAAGCTGCTCATGTGATTATACATCCACAAGACAATACATAATAACATGTAGCACAGAATAAGATTATGCTCACTTTAATGATTCTCTCCGGGACGCCATTCGTTTCAGTTTTTACTATATGCAACAAATGTCTTCCACAAGACTTCAAATCGTCAGCAGCATGAGCTATAATTTACAGAATACAGATTGAAAAAGGAGCTATACGATGAGAATATAATGTTCAGTTGTTTAGCGACTACATCAAGTACGAGGCGACATTGACCAATGAGCTTGGTGATGAGGCTAATAATGTCATCTCGATCGATGACTTTTTACAATGGCCAGAGTACTCATATTGGAAAGGTTTTGTTAAGAGAGGAAACAAATCGATGTGAGTATACATTTGATTCAAGCTTCTTTGATGTTTTATTTTCCTCTTATTCACTTAATACTCATTTGAAGAAAATTTCGGTAACACGTTATAAATAAGCTGTACCAACTTGTCCCTCTGTTGATAATCGAATAACACTAACGTGCATTATTCTGATGGCATCACTCTTGATCTTTGTGGCTGTAATCACCCCGTCTTAATTTCTTCTCCCTCGTTCTACACAACGTTGAGATTACGGTAGTTTTTCGGTCTCAGAGGAATGACGTCTATCCACTTTACTCCATTTGGCTGCTGGTCCTCCTTGGTAGCTTGCCAAGCACATATTTAAAAGGTAAATGCACTAAAAGCTTAAGTATTAGAGTAAATAAGGAGCCTAATGATTGGGGCCTGCTAACCACTTTCCACGTTTTTGGCACTCACTTTATTACAGACGTTGGACCTCAGTGAATTGCGTGATGAAATTCAAAAATAAGCGAATTATAGCATTCTCCCACAGGTCCACGAGGTTATTCAATAATCAGATTTGAAATCAGTGATTGAAATGTGGCAGCAGGAATGCTGAGATATGGATCAAACTCGAACTCCGTGGGTTACGAATCCGCGATTAACCATATCAAGGTCCTACGTGCTAACCACCACACCAGCCGATGCCATTACCTTACATTCCTCTCAGTCATGTTTAATTGTCGCTATGACGCTAGCATGCTTAATTTTGGAAATGTTCAAAAACTCGATGTCACATAGTGCTGATGCGAGCGCTTACATTCTCTTACATTTGCAATATCACGTTCACCGTCAACGAAGATCTTAAAATTTCTTTTTTATTAGTAGATAGTTGGAAATTCACTTATTTTTTTTCTAGTGTTATTGAATTTTATTCGAGCCTATTCAATCAAGGATCTTAGGATTGCTAGGCTGAGTCACTCACAGATTTTCATCATAAAAAGCCGTCGCCTTTCATGGTTTGACGCAGGCACCATTCCATGTCAGTCACCCTATTCTGAAGAGATAGGAGGTTGTCGCGAAACGAAATGAAACGAATGCTTAGCTCTTATTCACCTACTTAAATGCAGAAAGTATGTGTTGAATCGGCGCAACAAAAGCATAGTGTCCATCCTCTAGATCCGTTTGCATCTCAGGTAACAACTAAATTGCGTCAAGTACTCAATTAAGGGGCGCTTAAGGAACGCATGGAGCGCTCAACGCTGAGCAATCCATTTTATTCCATAATTTGCATTCATTCGACTACTGAATAACAAGAGCTCTTTCAGTGGATCACATGATATTACGCAATTCATTTTCATCACTGGATATCATGGTGCTGATTTGGCGTTGTGGGGTGAGCGTGCACGTCTTCTACGAAAGTGGCGAGAGCAAGTCGATCATTTTGCGAAGTAAGTCACATCATATCAATATCAATCATGCCAGCACTTATGACAGAAAAGCGGCTGATGAAGGCTGATGAAGCATGGAATGGAAAGAATGAATCGATATATAGATATTCTAATCCGAGATATAGTTTTTCTTATAGGCGTTTCAACTTGAGCGTTTTCACCGAAGACGGTTTCTATATCGACCTGCTCGAGGTACAATTATTCAGAAGTTACAATAGTAATTATACGAAATTATTAGTGATACTATAAGATCATACCAGTGCAAGAGGCGGTCAAGATAAATGAATACCGATTGAATTACTACTTATTATACAGGAATTGTGTAGTTAACCGGAATCATCTATAGATCAAATTTTCCTTTGGTGTATAACATTATTGACAACATTAAGCAATTATTTAAAAAATACAATCTATTCTTATCTTCAGCTGGCATTTTGACAATGGGTAAAAGCCAATTTGACTATCAAATTGATGGAGAAAGAACTAAACTACATTTCGTGTGCTACTTGAACTATTATAATGAGAAGCTTTCTTCGGAAAAGAAATTCTCCGAAAGTTTTTCTTTCAAATTGCTCAGTGCAACTCAAAAGGTAATGTGAAAAAGATTCTATAGTACCTTTATGGGGGCGGCGTGGCCGAGTGGTTGTAATGCTCGTCGCGGCGCTCGTGGAGCTGAGCTCCACCTCTCACTACCCCTTCCCCTCCCTAACTCTCTCCGGCAATCAACAGCACCGTTCTATAGAACGCCACAGCAAGGTTATCCTCGAGATTGCAAGGAGACTCGCTCTAACATTATTCTGCGCTGTTCAAGAAAAAGACGGAAAACGAACTGAATGCTAGAATTACTGCGATACGCACAGTAAAAAAAGCAAAAAATTACTGTGATGACGATTCAAATAAAGTGCTAAAGTAAGTACCTATTTATAAAGCTATATAGAGAAATTAGGCTTTCTAGTCGATTCCATCCATTACATGGCAATCTGCTCTGGCGACGTTTATCAGTGTGGTATTTGTCTGTTCACTTTTCATCAGCCGTGCGGCCACAGTTGTATTTGTAGCAATGTCAGTCTTCGCCACTTGCACCGGTGCGTATTTGTCTATCTTTCAGCTTTTAATATATTTTTCTTGTTGAATAAACGCAAGGAAACTTCATAGAAGAGGAGTCACAATGAAATCCGTATAGTTATCGCGGTTCTAAGAGAATAAGCGAATGAGCGGTTGAGGCAGATCATCTTTGAAAGGAAGTGCAATGCAACTGACTACATTTGCAGTGGATCGTAAAAGCAATGAAATAGATATTTGCCTAGGAAATGACCTACGGAAACTCCTTAATGAATCAACTTGATACTGCTACTCTCTCAGACAAATTTCATATCAAGTTCCGACTTTAAAAGGCCGGAGGGCTAGCTTGTTTCTCACACCGCGTTGGAGACAACGTGTATATCTGAGGACAACGTTAACCGCCAATCTGCCCCATCGCTTTGTTTTCTCATTACAAAACTAAATTATGACAAATAAGTGTCATTAAAAAAGCCATATTCGTCCAAAGTAGTTGACAGTTGAATATATTTACAATATATTAATTAAACTTTAGAGGAGTAATATCTTATTCAGGAGTGTTCAGCTACATGTCGATGTTTGGAATGACACTGGACCCGATGGTGATGGCGATTTCGATCATGTGTATTGGATTTAGTGTTGACATACCGGCTCACGTCTCTTTTCATTTTCATGCAGCAAGTAAGTTCCTCATGCTATGACTACATATGTAGTAGTCCATATCCTACCTTATACATCGCCTTATTCTTGAGGTTAAACAGCTCTTTCTATGTTGTACAACCTTCTAGATGTGAAGAGTGCGATCTACTCCATTATAAAATCGGCCTTGATGGTTACTTTTTTTATCGCATTAGAAGTTTTATCTTGGTTTTCCCGTGAAATATGGCTTTCGAAATCTCACAATCTGTTCTTCTTTTATAAAGCTTGCGCAAGGTTCACATCTTCTTCAAAAACGTTGGCTAACGTTTCGGCTATTTAGCCGTCCTCAGAGCCTAGACGTACTATATCAAATCATATTATTTATTCTGCAATTATATCATATGTGTAGTAAAAAACTAGTGCAAGATCAATCCGAATGTTTCGCAATCATATAGAGGACCTACCGCTGACCTACCTAGTTGAAGAGTCATTGGTGTGATGTTACACACTGAAAATGAACCTTACTCAAGCCAAAAGATGAACCTGAGATGAGGCGCCATTTCATTTGTTACGTTCGGAGACTTCCTCTCATTTCTTCCCGAACTCTTTAAATCAATTCAAAAGGCCTTAATGACTTTGACTCCTGCTTCAAAATCTTACTATCTTCTCGAAGTTCTCACCTTTCCCTTTCCATAAAGGTGTGATTTTCCGATTTTCGACTTTTTTACATTATGTTGCCGATTGGTTCGCAACCGCCAGTGTGACCATCAGTGTAAGGCAGAGGAATGCGTGATATATTCCATTAGCAGGAACGAAGACTGCATGAGTTGAGGTATAACGTACTAAATCTCGGTACCATATATGGTGATATGGGTACATAGGCAAAATAGGCAGACCACTTTGTGACCTGCATAAAAGAATGCCTAAGTGTAATGTGAAAAGGTCGCACAAGTACTCCTTTGAGTGCACATAAGACAAAAGGCAACAGCTGTAAGGATATTTAGGCGGTGGTAAGGAGTCTGGTGCAAGGGTTCAAAACGTAGGTGCAGAAACTGTTATGCCATTTGATGAAGTTCAAGAATTTATGATCGATTAAAAGAGAAGGTTGACGATTATTATTGTTAAGCTGCTAGAACGAATCCATATTAAACCCACAGTCAGCAAATTCATACCTTTAGTAGGTGGTAATGAAATTGGTGGTATTAAAGTTTTATTGAGACCGAAGCTAGAGATAAGATAGAGAAATCAAACGATCGCGTGTAGGTAAAAGCTAAACAACGATGTGATGCACAACACCGAGGACGTAACTGTTGGAGTGAAGGGCTTTCTTCTGCAGAGCCAAATCATCTTAGCGAACAGTTAACTATTTGGGGATACTGCATTGCAATGGATGAGATAAACAATCTATCGAGCGGCCTACTTACGTTTACAAGGAGAACATGCATTTAAAAAAATTCAACTTATCTTTTCAATTAATATATCTATTAAATACCAATCATCATAGCAATTTTTTCACTAAAAAGTAGCATTGTTCACTGTAACACCACGATTTTTGTTAAGGATTTCATACGTCTAGTGACAAATCCTTTACCACACTTTCTTCTACTTCGTCCGATAATCTCGAAGACTTCCAATCAAGGTAAGGAAGTAATCGGTTATCACGAAATTTTGCGAACGATCTGTTAGGAGACTTCCAAAAAACAGAGCTGTAAAGAGTTTACAGTATTCAGTGCATCAGTCAGTGCATTTTCAGGCTTCTATATACATTATACTCGATTGGATTTCCAGTGATTCAAGCTGGCGTCTCTACTAATCTTTGCGTTTTTTCCGCTTATTTTCATTCCACTATATATGGCTCAGGTTAGAGTTTTGAGGGAAATATATGAGATGTTACCATGCCGATATCTATTCAATCCTCTTAAAAGTTTATCAAACAATAGAATATCTTGTATCTCTCAAATTATCTATGTGGTTTTGATTATTTATCTATTCATTGTAGATCTTATAGACCAAATAAGAAAGAATATTTCTCAAAAGTAACAATGAGGAAGAAATGAAGACGAGAAAGATATTGAAAAAAGTCGTTTACTGAAGAGCATGGCCAATGGTAAAAACATATTAAGGAATAAAATTTGATTATGGTTTTTCTCTGAGAAAGAAATAGTAAAGAAAGTTATGAGGTCGTATCATGAGTTTTGGCATTAGAGCATTGAAAGCCAAATATATTAATCAAAAGCGATTGAAACTGCATGATTTTGGCTCGTTCACTCATGCATTTTCTCGCGAACATTTTGGTATACAACTTGCCTATACTTGCTTTGAAATAGAGGTGTTATGAGAACGAATTCGCCTGCTACTCAAACATGAATGGCGCTCAGGGTAAAATGCTAGGAGAGTGGCGCGGAAGATCAGTGGAGCTTCTTGTGGATAGCGCGAGCGTGACTGATCCTCCACATCAGCTTTGAACTTTGTAAATCACTTCTCTAGCCGTCCTTTCTGTAACCGTATTTTCGCCTCAAGCCTCAATAGTTTTGTGCGCCGCTTCACTAGCATTTTCCCCTGCGAGCCATTCGTTCATGGTTGACAAGCAAATTCGTTCCCATAACAGCTCTACTTTATACCATGTGTTTACAAGTTGTATACCAAAATGTTTGCAACAAAATGCGCAATTGAACTATATCAAAATCTTACAATTCTAATTACTTCTAGTCAGGAAATTTTGTTTTATTGCTCTAGTGCCGAAACTTTTGGAACGACCTAATATTCTATGTGATGACAGCAGGGAGATTTTGATTCTTGAAATAACGACTAACAAATGCGTCATCATTGATGCAAATGCCTTTGTTCATTTGTTCACTGAAGATGTAGTAACAAAGCAAATGTCCTAGTTTACTGAAGATCAGGGAACCTCTGAGGCACAAGAATGTAAAAAAAAAAACTACGTGAATTCCTTTTGTCCTTATTGACGGATGATTTATGACGAGTTTCCGAGGAAAACAACAAGAGGAGAATTAGCTTGGAAACATGGCAAAATAAACAGCTTCATTATGTTTACGACGCTATGCTTAGCATTAAATAAGTGATAAGGTTACAGTAAAATTCTATCCAATATAGGAATACTGCTCATTTGATTCGAACCAAGTTCAACCGATAACAGCTCATAATCTTATATTTCCCCTTGTAGTGCGGCTGTTCAATGCGCCTCAGTGACCTGCCAAGTTATGCTCAACTGTGGTATGCAGCAGTGATTTCATCTCCAGTAGAATTATCAGCCTTTTTTTCGTCTTCTAATTTATGTAACAGAGCGCATGTGGCGCAGTAGTTAGAGGTACTCTGGTCGCACACAAGTCAGTGCTTCGATCTCGCTCCCATGGCTCACCAGAACATACAACCCTCCGGGGTTGGTAAATTGATACCACACTGGTCTCAGACTCCTCTGGGAGGATAAGCAGCACCGATACGATGCAGCGGGGAGGCCACCTCAAGTCATTGTATAGGCCAGATATTCACCTCAAACGAACTTAAAATTAAAGACGAGTGCATGATGTATCCCTCAGGAATTGATCAACGCCAAGAGCTTTATCCTCCTCTCTAATGTATTTAACAATAAACGACCGCGGCATTGTCCGGCGATACGCTCGAGGCTAATTTCTGACGAATTGAGTCCTCTTATAACAAAATTGTTATGTTCGTACGCATTTCAAGCAAGGAAAATCCCGAAAGATTAGTGAGTTTTGCTCAAGTTATTTGATTAGTGAAGAGAATAGATGCTTGTTTGGACTGTCCTCACTTGATGTACAATCCTCTTTGTAATTTTTTTGAATTGTTGATCTGTGTTTGATGGCTTACGAGTTTTTTTTCCATTACCACGCAGAACAGCTTCATCAAGTCATTTCAAAGTTCTTCACGACACGCGATCTTTGGTCCTTGAATGGTGTATCGTATTATGGACAGGTTTTAAGGAAACATCGGAGTTTCTCAGTTGTTCTTAGCACATTTGCCAACTGAACTTGCGAAATTTCCTTCCAGTTCTGATGACCTTGTCAGTATAATGCAACTTCTGCTTTACACCGCTGTTCGAGGAATAGGAAAGTGACAACGATAACGCGACACACACACAAACACTCACCCACGCATCACTGAGAAGCAAGAACTAGTCACATGGTCAGGACGCGACATTTCATTCGTCTGCAAAACATGACATAAATTGAAGTTTGAGGAAAAGTGGGATTTACAAGTCTATCAGTAAGATAAAATAAGAAAGTTCCGAAATATGGCTCATACTAATATAGACAAGGGGTTAATTCTAAATATAGTCGCAGTCAATTTAGAGGTTTATTCATAATTTAGTGATTCCGCCAGCATACTGCAGCCCACCGACTCGGCAGCCACCAACACTCTATATAATGTATTTCAAAGGACAAAATAAGCATAAAGATTATGTCACAACATTCTCTCGGAGTGTTTCTTTACTGGTACATTACCACTTTCATGAGAACTTCATACCTTTGCAAATATTCAGAAGCAAGGTTTTGTCATAGCAAAGCAGCATATCGGTAGTCATACAAAGATCTTGTTTGTTACTTTCTTCAGGACAAGAACTCTTTTGGTCATTTAGTCGATGTGATTTTGATTTCAGGTGTTTGCACTCGCCATGTTGTCGTGCATTTCAATCTCTCTAATCCATGGTGTTCTCATATTACCAGCAATGTTCTGTCTACACGATCGTGCGTCAGCACTATCTCGTTCGTGGATCTCATCCCGAAAACAGAAAACACATCCTTCGCTTTGATTGTTGCTGCCTTATGCCTTATGATTTACGGGTTTTTACGAATTTGATAAATTTTCATATTTTGTCTACTTCATCAGAATACATACGCAGCAAAATCAAGGCGTTCTCTACCCCATTGCGGATGGCGTGCATCGTCTGCGATGCACGAATTTTCAGCTGCTTTTTTGCTAAACACAGCTCTTTTTACTAGGATTTTAGTTGTGTTTTGAATGCGTAGTCTTGGAAATTTTGCTACTGTGCTGTGCTTAGTTTCTGGAAAGGTTTTCTCAGTGCTCTGTAGCAGCAAAACTGAAATTATGTTTTACACTCGGAGCACTTTGCCTGAACGGCTAACGTCTGCGAATGGTTTTTACGCTTATCTGAAGCTGGATTTGGTTTTTGAGAGGGTTTTTGCAGTGCGCTGTAGGAGCGAAAAGACCACTATGTTCCATATTACGAGTTTTCGAAGGTATTTCTGGTAGAAAGAACACCCATATGTCCAAAAATTTACTATATTTCAATAAGAAACCCATATCTTCCGCAGACGGGCATAAATTGAGCTGTTATGAAGCATTCGTCTCTTTTTTAGGCTAAGATCTTTCGATAACTTGAGAAATGGTGATTTCGACACAAGCTTGGTTTTTTGAACGGACCTTCATACTACGCTCTACTAAGAAGCAAAAATGAAGTTCTACTTTGAAGTGCATTAATTCAACTTCACAATGGATTTTTTGGTATGAAATGGTGTAGTTTTAATTTTCAAGCAAGCTTCATCGCGATGAAAAGGTATATATCTATTTGGGGAGCTTTTCTATACATATGTTTAGTAGAATGAACGCCCAAATATTCTAAAAATTCCCACTTTTTATTGAGAATCGTGTGGAGTGTGGTTGCTTTCAGTGAATTGTGATTGTGTTTCTTGCCTTTCTTACTGAACTACGCTTTTTCACTAGACTGCGCTGTCAATCAATGGATTGAGAAATACTGATTTATTTACTTAGATGATTTGTGAAGATAAGTAGAGCAGGTAAAATATGTGAGCATAACCAATGACAAAAATTGTAGCGATGAATAAAGTTTATATCAGAGTGTAAGTGAATAATATAAGAAGTTGTTCCAGTTTCAAAAATTGTTCTCAATTACCGATGAAGTGGCATCGCATTGCAAACTCCGCTATAATTTTTTTTTCAACAATCTGTTTTGGTATGCTTAAACTAGAAATAATTTTATCAAAGTCTCTTCTTTCATGCCCTACTATTCACTGACGATCGAACACCCTCAGTGGAAATGAAAATCTAGACATCGTCAAAAGCTACCACCTTGTCATTGTAACGCTCTGCACCCGCCGCGCGTTGGCCCCCTTCCCCGCAGCGTACGGGTCAATATGTGTCCCTGTGGTTCATTTACTATCACTATTCTGAAAATGGTTTTGCAGCATTTAAAAATCAAGTCGATACTCTTTATAAGCGATTTAATCGAATTTAAACGTTGATCGTCAGTCAATTTGTTGATCGATGAGCTTTTTTCGAAAACAGGTTCATTGTAAATTATTGAGTACACAGAAGACCATTTTCACCGTCACCTCTTCTATTTAGATCTCCTTTCCAATATCAATCGAATGAATAAAAATATTGCGATGAAAAATTTGGGGACACTTTTGAACTCCGCACGTATTGTGTAGCGTAGATGTGATAAATTAGAGCGGGACATTTACTACACTATAGCATACACGGTACGTTATGGTATGAAAAAGTTTATCTGCAAATCTAAGACTAGGATCTCAACTAATACGCACAATTTCTAAATCACTAAACACTAAACCTTCAACGGACAGAATAAGTTCAGCTGACTGTGTCTGCAAAAGATGATGTGCGTTGAGGACACGGACAATAGGCTGCATCAGGACCAGGAGCTCCGCTGGACCCTGCTGCTCCAGGTGCACCATCTCCACCGGTGCTGCCATCTTTACCAGGCGGACCAGGGGGACCTGGTGGTCCCGCACTGCCTCTTCCACTCTCCCCCGCCTGAAAAATCCATTATGTTTGCAGAACAATGAATAACCCGTGTCTAATCAACCGACCTGCCCTTTGGGCCCTGGTGGCCCGGCCGGTCCTGGAGGCCCTACTGGTCCTGGGAAATTACGCTGCTTCGTACCAGGTGCTCCACTTTGCCCGGGTGCTCCGGACGGTCCAGGATGGCCAGCGGGTCCCGCTGGCCCACGTGGGCCAGCAGGTCCAGGTTGACCAGCAGAGCCACGCGTACCATCCAATCCGGGATTTCCAGGTGGTCCCGCAGGTCCAGCATTACCATCCGCACCTGGAGGACCCGGTGGTCCTGCAGGACATTTGATGCAATCTTTCAACATTTCCCCAATTGCAGAATATCCAGAAGAGCCCGGAATGCCGTCTTGACCACGATTTCCGGGTTCACCATCTAGACCATTTTGGCCGGGTGGCCCTGGTGGGCCAGGAGGACACTTCAAAGCCGACGGGCCGCATTTACATTGCGCCGTACTTCCACCCAAGCCTAACGTGGTATAACTCGCTTGCTCTCCTGAAAAACAAAGTTCACTTTAGATGAAAGGAAAAAAATCGTAATCAGTCACAATACAAATAAGATCGGAGATATCTCGGTACTCATTAAAGTGCTTACCAGTCACGTATTGCCTTTTTTCCCTCGTGATAAAATTTTCGTAGATTATAAATCGTTCATCTTTGTTATTCGTTGCCTTTATAAATCGTTCGCCTTTGTTTCCCGTCGTCTTTATCATTGTGATCCATGCATCATCAGCCAGTTCCTACGAACATATGGGAGTCACGGCGTTTACTGTAATCATACGAATGTAGCGCGCATACCTTGAAGTCCGCAAGATCCATACGAATTTCTTCGTGGAAATTATTGATGTCATAGAATATTGAAAGACCTAGAACGATTGTCGATACAGTAGCGACTGCCGCCGAAGCTGAGATCACCTGCGTCAATGTGTATGCCTGCATTGCAGTGGTAGTCTGCCAGAAATCACCTGAATGTATGGTATAAGAAAGCCACAACAGACAGATTGGTTTTGTATGGAACTCATTATGAGAAGCACTAATAGTAGAACGAATAAGTGTGTTACAATAGATTATCACTAGGTTTTATACGACATTGTCGAAACTGGTATCAACACACAGCAGTAATGAACCGGCCCTCGCACGGCTTTGATCAGCAAACTAGTATCTACATCATTACCATGTAGTTAGAGACTGTATAGCCAGGAAAGATAGTCTATTCTACTGCTGGAAAACTCGTTATCATCCATGGCTACGTAGTACCTTATCTATAGGTGTGGATTAATGCCTCTGTCCTACATAGCGAGTGATTGAATGTATTGACTTCACGGCATGCTGGATGAGGAAAAGTAAACCGTACGCGTTAATCCTAATGGAAAACCGATACAACTGTCCAACTTTCTGTCTTCGTATAAGAAACACGTATCCACTGAATAAGAAAATTTCGGAAGCATAAAATTTATTTGTTACGTATTCTATTTCCACGGCAGTGTACGATTTGAAAAACAACCACGAGAATGTTGAGCTACGATCAAGAACAGGAACCTTAGGCGAACCAAAGATTAAGGCCGATGCATAGCCGAAAAAAGGGAAAGCAAGGGGGTCGATGGTCTAGTGGGTGATACGTGAGAGATCTCGGAAAGGTAATTGCGGATCCGAGGTCTAGCTGATATATCAAGCTTCTCAGCGTTCTTCGTAAATATATTTGACATTGTATGCTGTCTGAAAAAAACATGCAGTGGATAAGGATAAAATATTGATTTTGACTACAGCTTCAGCTTGACGGGGCTCAGTGCCGATTTGTACAGCTCGGGTCTATCTTATTGAAGGGCGATTGCTGATATCATCGATAAGTGTGGCCTTCCAAGTGCTCAAGCTGGTTCAGGTTGATTGGGAGATTATTTTAGATTATCGAGCTTCTTTTTCTCGAAAGTATTGTTTGCAGTTTTTCTCAGACGATATCTTATCCGACACAAATGTTGTGCTCAACATGTACCGTGCAAAGCAACCCCTTATGTTCAAAAATCACACAAACGACTGTGTAAATGGTTTTAAGCGATTCAAGAAGACAATTTTGATCTCGAAGATATGCCCCGTTCTGCCCGGCCATGTTTTGGATGGAAGAGACTTGCAGCCGCTTTGGATTTTGAGCCTTCAGCGAGCACTTATGACTTGGCTGAAGAGCTTGGTGCTCCGCTGTGGGCAGTTATCGACAAGTTGCATAGCAAGAACTTTTGGACAATGATGGTCTACTTTTGAAGAATAGTTATTGATGTTCTTGCTGTTAATCTCTGCATAAACGAATCTTTCAAGAACTTCCCAAAACTTTTTGCTCAACTTTGGTCTTGGGAGAGTTTTCTTGAAAAGTGTCGTGCTAGCGTGTGTGGAGCCAGTGATTAGATGTGTCCTGTTACGTAGAGGTGATCGATGTTTTGACCTTGCATCCAAACCCCCCCCCCCCCCAAGCCACCATTTCCTCTAAAGTCGGCTGAATGTTCCCAGATTCTTTTGGGAGAATAATAGCACCGTCCTGACAAATCGGTACGCTACCGCGACTTATTGTAAAAGTTAGTATGAATTCAATCGCCCCAAACTATAAGGATGAAGTCGAATGCACGGTACACCCTCATGGACGATTGATCGACGCGGAGACCCAGTGATAAACGTTACAGGTCGTCGGAAAGTTATCAAAAACAAAACTGCTGGTACGAACCCCTCTCTCGACAATCTCTCGCAATCATTGGGGCCGCCTAATCCTACTATCATCAGGACTGAAGGAGAATGGTACTCGACCTATCCTACGACATTCATGAAGAAGTCCTAAACCATTAAGTAACACGTTACATGTTCGAAGACTTCTCGAACGATGCATGCGAGGTAAAGAATCGAATGCCAGAAGTCCTGAGATGCGCAAAGTGAGACGTGCTAACGGAACGTATGAAAATAACGAATTAAGAGAATGTCATTTCTCACTCTATCTAGGTGAACTCACATATGATTTCTACATATTGGACAGATTCTCATATAGAAAAGTTTTTCGTGATATAAGCAGAGCATGTAAATTAACATTCTGGAGTGGAATTGACTCAAATGGGACAAAGCGTTTTCAAAAAATTACAAAGACTTGTTGGAAATCATGTAATAACAACACTAAATGTGTTATATTAGCAACGACAGTAATGGAAAAAACAACACATTGACTATAACAATCATCAGCGTATTCCATGATCTCCTAGAACTTCGAAGGCTTCTTCTTCTTTTTTGGCTGCTGTTTTGGACGCATTTGACGGGGCCCTTCAGGCATGGCGGCGGCCATCGGTCTTGGAGAACTCGGAGAAGCCGATACATACTCTCTGTAATCTAATCCTTTATCTAGGCTATGAGCTAATTTCATTGGTAAGAACATAACCGCATTCCTCACTGAGAATGTCCCTAAAAAAAACCAAAACTAAACACATTGGGATTAGTGGAAGCGGATCCTTGAGTTCCTCTCCCAATGTCTCGATCTCGGTTTTTCTTTTGTCTCTTCTTATAAGCCGCACGTTCTTGCTTTGGCAGCCATCTGAAATAAGAAATTTACAAAAACGGTATCAGATTTCCAAAGCCAAATGATAAGAAAAAGGCAAAGCTGGCTATCGGGGCTGATAAACCCCTCAGGGATACGCTATGCATTTGACCTCATCAAGCCTCGCTCGAGCTGTTCAATGCATAACTGGCCTTTCCAGTGACTCATGTTGATCTACCGATGTCTCAAGTGATACTGATATCCTCTCAGACAAGTCTGTTACCAATCCACCGACCTCACAGGGATGGAAGGATTGGTGAACCTAGCGGGCGTAATCAACAACGAATTATCACGTGAGTGGTACAAATCACCTCAAAAAACTGTACCATGGCCAGATGATGCTATCGTGTAATATTAAAATTTTAGAATTTTTAGACACAGGAATTCTCACATTAGAGATTCGAATCCTTAAATGAGGATAAAGTAAACAAAGACGATAATAGCGACCTTTCTGGATCAGGGGCACGTTGGGATCGTAATTTTTCGGAAGACAGATCTTCCTCTTCCGTTTACGTTCTTCAATTTTTTCGTCACAATTTCCTGAAACAAACTCTGAGCATTCGTGAAAGGTAAAACCAAGTATTTTGTTGAGCGGAGGCAAGGTTGTCAACAATACAATTTAATCAGTACAATACAGCACAACAGTAATAATGATATAGGTGACCTGATAGGAGCATGGAAAGATCACGTTTTCTGCAACCGCATAAACCAAACACCGTTAACAGCTTTGCTTCCGCTCAACAAGAAATACGAAAAATTACACTTAGGGCTGGAAAAACTCCAGACAACCCTATTGGGAGCAACTCTAGATAGAGACACAATACGATGTTCGATAGAAATCTCTTGCCAGTTGCTTAGAACTGGCGATTGAACGACGATGTTCACCATACAAAAACACACCGTGTCTTCAACTTCAGATTTGGCTTCTTTCTTTTGCTTATACTTTTCGCCGTAAAGGATCCATCGCTCTCTTCAAGATTATCGACATCAATACTCTCGTCTACGGTCATCGGGAACACCTTAACGATTAAACCTATTACATGAAGACACATGAATCTTTTCGGGTGCGATGGAAAAATAATATCTCTTGTTGTTCGTCTCCGTAGACACTTATACTACCATTGAACAATATAAAAAATTAGCAAAACCGAAAATTACCTTGGCACTGAGTTCTTCAGCCTTTTGAGGATTGCAATCCGTGTATGCTCTGATAAGTCGACAAAGCACTTTGATGTCACTTGGATTAAACCTTCAAAATAGATACCTTTACACGCGACTGGTTTCATAGACCTCACTCAAAATAACATGTAATCTGATACAAATCTCTTATGCAGCGCTAAACACGTGTGTCGGCCGTGCAGCCTGATCAGTAGCGCGATGCTTTTCAATTCAGCCAGTCCATTGCAGAGGGAATACTGCCTACATCAAAGGAATCTACGATAAAATTCCCCGACATTACAGTGACCAAAAGCCGACCGCTCATGGCTGGTAAAATGATTCACACCTTTACACTCGACTGTTTTTACAGACTCTAGCACTGTATAAGTGCCATAACAGACTTGGGAAAGGCTAAAAATATGTTGTCAGAATACAGTCATGAGCGATCGACTGCTGTTCACTGCAATGTCGGGGGATTTTATCACATGACAGAAAGCGATTTGAAATAAAAAATAACATGTAATCTGATAACACATCTCTTATGCAGCGCTAAACACGTGTTTCGGCCGTGCAGCCTTATCAGTAGCACGATGCTTTTCAATTCAGCCAGTCCATTGCAGAGGGATATACTGCCTACATCAAAGGAATCTACGATAAAATTCCCCGACATTACAGTGACCAAAAGCCGACCGCTCATGGCTGGTAAAATGATTCACACCTTTACACCGGACTGTTTTTACAGACTCTAGCACTGTCTAGTGCCATAACAGACTTGGGAAAGGCTAAAAATATGTTGTCAGAATACAGTCATGAGCGATCGACTGCTGTTCACTGCAATGTCGGGGGATTTTATCACATGACAGAAAGCGATTTGAAATAACTCGGCGTCGTCGGTTTCTTAAAACGTACGGGGTACATCCTCTCCAAAGGATTGACTAAACGAAAGTCAATGTGTTACTGATGAGGTGCAATGCCAAGACACGTCTCTAGCACAGTATAGATGCCATAACACACCTCATGAAAGGCCAAGATATATGATCAGACTTCAAAACAAATTTTCATTCTCTATTTTTACTGGTTATTAGCAGTGTTACGATGTTATAAGTATACTCTAAAAGTATTACTGATATGCAAAACACTCTTCTAAGCGGTGACTCCGGTGATATAGTGGTAAACGACCCGTGGTATGGGCGCGAAACACGGATTTACCTTCAGGCTGGGTCGAATGTTCTGTCTACCACTTAATCTCCTAGATGTATCTATTGGAAGAGAATTTCAAGAAACACTCCATGACGCACAAACTAAAAAATGACCTACTCTAGGAGTTTCTCAAGGTAAGCGGCAGCTGCAGCCGCATTTCCTCTAGAAGACTCGAGCACAGCCGCCTGATGAAGCAGCTGCTGAAGTGTTTTCACGTCCTGCATATGTTCCATAGCTTCGTTCAACATCTGTATTACAAATAATGTTACGTTGTATACCCAGATGCTCTAACTGCTCACAAAAGCCACAACTTACCCTCAGGGCATCCTCCTTCTTTTCCAAAGAAATCAGCAGGCTAATAGCAAGACTAACTACGGCAGACTGAAGACGAACATTTTCTGGCAATTCTTTCAAAGCAGTAACAGCGTTCTCAAGTTTACCTGTAAATAATCACATGATCTATTGAGAACAGTGAGTACAATCCGTTAGTCGCAGTCTATTTTTCAACTCTTTGGGAGCGAAACCTCTTCCGCTTTTCTCAAACTTTTGATAATCATTCAATGACTCAAACCTCAGTGATTTCAATGCGGTGTTCGTCACCTGAAAGGGAACTTTCTAGTGCGCTAATCAAGAAGCAAGTAAATTACTGGAATTGTCGCAATTAAAAGCTATCACATACTTGTCATAGCGAACCTCCCAACAGAGCTTTGCTATATTTTGGCGAATTACACGATGATTTAAGTAACGCAGATGATCCATGACCTTAGAGAGCAAAAATGACATTGCAGAGGTTCGAGGACCCTAGACAGAAAATGGCCCAGTTCGATCGCCAGGCATCATCCGAACGGTCGTCTGACATCACCCGGACCACCTCACCTCAATTCATTATCGATATTATTGCTGTCTTTACACATCCTCGTTGTCGTGTATCTAATGCTATCATAAGGTTGCGTTTGTACAGCTGTCATATGAACTCAATAGAACTGTGAGCGGAACATATCACTTACGTGGCGGAGTAAACTCACTTAGGCTATGGTCGGCCCACCACCGCGGTTAAGGGATTCTGCCCATACCCAATCAGTAGTGACTCCACTGCCAACACTATATACTCACCTATTAGATTCCACAGCGATGCTTGTACTCCGGGGCGAACACAGTAACCCCAAACGGGCTCCACCGCCTAGTCATGTTCCGTTATAACAACACTCATGGTATCGTGACGCGACGATACATCTCATTCAATCATATACTCACATATCGAATGTCGTAATCATGTATATTATTGTATTACTAGTATGATGATATATGTATATTATAGATTGTTTGGTTCTACCACATTGTTTGGTATAGCCTATATAAAGGATTTGAACTTTGTGCTCTTGTCCGTTACAGGACACAAGTTGGTAGAATACCAATCGATCACAGACTAAAGTTCAGCCTGCGGAACCTGGAAGTGCAACGAGCCACTTCAAAGGGCAAAAGCCGCCGCAACTTGAGCGTCCAACGCGTGACAGCACAAAGGTCAGTGCGCCGCTAAGGACAATCTAACCATCTTTGGACGTCGATCGGATCACTGCCCGAGGCAATCCAGGGATCACACGATGAAAACTACTGAACCTACACCAAAATCGTTAAAGTCTGAAAGAATGAAAATTGGACAATGCTTCTTCCCAATGGGTTGAATAATGGACTGCGACAATCGCAATGAACCGAATAGCGTCAGGTATGAAGAAAGAGCAGCAGAGATATTCTCGAGTACGTACCGCTATTGACCATCAAGTGAATACGTGTCATCTCCATCTGCAGATCACCATTCTCGAGCATCTGAAAAAGTGTAGGACTTCGATGAATGAAACGCAACGTGATTGAAATTCAAGCTTACTTGATGTTAGCGTCGTATTAGTAGGTCGTTCCATAAGCTTTGGGCACTAGATCAATAAATACTAAGTTCCCTAACCAGAGATTATTGAATTCTAATGATTTTGGTATCGTTCAAACTGCCCATTTTCTCAAGTATACAACTTGCCTATACTTGCTTCAACATGGAGCTGTAGTGGGAACAAACTTGCTTGCTACTCATGTACGAAGGGCGCATAGGAGAAAGTGCTACTGAAGCGACTCGCAAGATTAGTGGATCTTCCTGTAGACAGCCCGAGCGTGATTGATCCTTCACATCAGCTTTGAAATTTGCAAACCACTTCCTAGCCGTTTTTTCTGCAAACGTATCTTCGTCCCAAGCTTCATTAATCTTGCGCGCCGCTTCACTAGTCTTTCCCCCACACGCCATTCGTTCATGATAAGCAGGCGAATTTGTTCCCAAGACGATTCCATCTCAAAGCAAATATAGGCAAGTTTTGTAATAAAATGTTTGAAAGAAAATGCAGTATTGAACGTTCCCAAAAA
Organism: Parelaphostrongylus tenuis; assembly: GCA_019055375.1. Classification (NCBI taxonomy): domain Eukaryota; kingdom Metazoa; phylum Nematoda; class Chromadorea; order Rhabditida; family Metastrongylidae; genus Parelaphostrongylus; species Parelaphostrongylus tenuis. The sequence continues at coordinate 9,019 of JAHQIW010000521.1, read as the reverse complement.
TCATGCAGTTTTAGCTACTTCCGGTCAATAGATTTGGTATTCATTGTTTAAGTATCAAATTTTATGAGAAGATGTAATATTAAATAGAGGAAGAAGTGATAAAGATTGAAAATTCTTCTTATTATTTGTAATAGGAACTTCACTAAAAGACAGCAAAGGCCTGTGAAAACAAATAAGAAGTCGAACAATTTATAACAGATGACCAAAACAGGAGTGCAGATTGTCATCATATTGAGTACCAATCATCAGAATGCCTTTTGGACAATAGAAGCTGAAAACCATGGGGTTCTCCTAACAATATAAGGACTTGTAGAGATAAAAAAGGATAAAGCTCTTGGCGTTAATCAATCCCTGAGGGATGCGCCATGCATTCGACTTCAATTTTTAACTTCGTTTGAGGTGATTGAATGCATATCTGGCCTTTACAATGACCCGAGGTGGCCTACCGCTGGACCGAGTCAGTGCTGCTTATCCTCCCAGACAAGTCTGAGACCTGTCCGGTACCAGTTTACCAACCCCGGGGGATGGATGGCTTAGTGAGCCATGAGCGCGAGATCGAACCATTGACCTCGTGTGCGACGCAGAGCACCTCTAACCACTGTGCCACATGCACTCTTCTTGTAGAGATGGATTACATGTAACAAATAGAAGATGATGCCGTCTTCATATCGCCGACTCTTGTTTCCTTTTTGTTTCTGAACTGAAACCAGACACCGCGCTTTACAGTACGAAGATTCACTAAAGAAGTTCTTTCGTCACCCAAAAAAGCATAAGACGTTTTTCTTCACAAACCGAAGTTATTGAACGTTGTAGAGAAGGAGACTCGTTTTTCGATGGGAAAAACTCACAAATAACAAAACCACTAAAAAACTCCTCAAGAGTCCAAATAAAGCTTTATCCTGATATAAAACACCTAATATCGCTGATATTTGCTGTGCTGTAGATCATGTAAACATGAAGACTTACAAAAGGTGTCACTGAAAGTTATAGGAAGACGTCAGCCAGTCCAAAGAAGTTATGTAAGACTCTAAGAGAATACCTTCTGCTAAAAGTCCTGATGAACAAAAAAAAATGATTACTAGGATTTCCTCTAATGATATGAAATCGACAACAAAAAAAGTTATAAAATCTACATTTTCATCCGTTCATTTGTTCCATAAATTCTGTTCCTGAGTAGAAAATTCCACGAGGAAAAAACATGAAGTTTCTGGAGTTCGATTTGAGATCAAATGCATGGATAGCATGTCACTTCTTGAGTTACCTGGGCAACAGCTGATAGCTTCAAGCTGGACAGGATCACAATAAACATTTGACCTCCAAAAGAGTAGACTATCGGCTAAATGCGAAGACTGGACATCCTAACGATGACCGGAAAGGTCGTTCGCAATCGTTACCCGACTTGCCTGTTGCGGAGGTTTTACAAGTTTATCAAGAAGTGCGCCGATTGTTGAAAACCAAGACATGTGGATGACACTCAACCGCTTGAGCAAGCTGGACTCCAAAGGTGAATTACCTGAGCAACCACCTCGTGACGAGAGCCTGTTAGGACTAAACACACCTTAGCCGTTGTCCGAAGTTTCTTCTACTGCAAAATCCACTAAAATGGATGTTGTCGCTCGTCGACCATCGAGCGATTTATTCTAAGTACTATAGAAGATTATTAAGAGCGCATGTGGCGCAGTGGTTAGAGGTGCCCTGCGTCGCACACGAGGTCACTGCTTCGATCTCGCGCTCATGGTTCACCAAGCCATCCATCCCTCCGGGTCGGTAAATTGGTACCAGACAGATCTCGGACTTGTCTGGGAGGATAAGCAGCACTGACTCGGTTCAGCGGGAGGCCACCGCGAGTCATTGGTAAAGGCCAGATGTGCATTCAATCACCTCAAACGAAGTTAAAAATTGAAGTCGAATGCATGGCGCATCCCTCAGGGATTGATCAACGCCGAGAGCTTTATCCTTTATCCTTTTTTATAGAAGATTATTACAGATGGCTTCAGAGCTCCTCTCTTTGTTTCTTACTATTATCTGTGGAAAAATGTCCGATACATTGCTGAAACTGCCCAAATCGAAATACACAGGGTGCGTGAAGTGATAAAAAGACACACACACACACACACACACACACACACACACACACCTTTTTTTTGCCCAAGCACTTCATTATTAAGTGTCACTTAAGCACAGACGTTTCAATGGCCTCAACAAGGCTAGAGATAAGGATAGAATAGATCACGGACAAAAAAAAGAGGATGAGGTAATGGCGGTTTAGTGAGAAGAACTGTCGAGTGATGAACGAGAAAAACACTTCAAATTATGATGAAGGCATACCAGCATGCCACAAGAGAAACGAATTAGAAATGTGCCAAGAGCTCGCACTGGCTCTTAACCCTTTCGGAACCGTGGATCCACCACCTATGCACCTCGAATCCCAGCGTGGAAGCGCGTCGAATATATCATTGCATTTTTATTTAAAGTTTACACGACTGAGAGAATCTCACACCTCACAAAAACACTTGGATTATGGAATGTAGCCAAAACATCAGCCATCGATTTTGAAGAAGTTTATACCAACCAAAGAAGAGTTGTGTAAATTTGAGAAAGACAACTTTTTGAGATAGACTTCACTTTTCAGAAAAAATTTAGTAAAACTGGTCTTCTGCTTAATGAAGATTCAGCATTCAGTAACTAAAAAAGGGAATTGCCGATCTTCCTATCGAATGTGAAGCACTACCCCAATTTTCCGTCATTGATATGGATCTTGATGAGCATGTGGCCGAGCAGTCAACAACAAAAGCCCTACGGAAACGCACCAGCCTGTCCATCGAAACTGCAAGGAGACACGCTCAGCGAGTATTCTACGATATTCATTTAGGGGACCAATCCTCAAACCAACGATGAATGCGAGGAGAAGAATCGAATTCTAGAAGTACTGGATCCTACACGGTAAAAAAAAAAACTGGAAGACGGTTTAGATAAGTATCGTGAAAGATGTTTTGAATCATACGAGATATAGGATAACATAAGCCTGAAGATAATACTGCCAAAGAATCGTAAGATTGAAGGATTACAAAGTATGAGGAGTAGAATATCACAAAGATCAGCTGCTTACACAAAATATTCTGAGCTTTCATAGTGAACGTTCTTATAAAATGAAATAACATTATAATAAACAAATGCGGCAGTGCCTTCTACTCTCAAAACTTGCCTTGATTGCCTTCTCAAACTCATTGAGACGAAAGTACAAGGCAGCTTCGATGAGCCGAGAATCTCTAGTTGGACCGAAAGTCTTCATAAGATCATCCAATGCACGTCGACATGGTTCACGTTGGTTTGAGTGCAGAAGTACAAGAGCCTGAAAACTCAACTGTCAACTGATTCGGCTCGAAGGTGCGAGATACACCACTACGCACCCTATTACTCCTAAAAAGAAAAAAAAAACACGAGAAATAGTCTCTGAAAAACCTACATTATTTAACATTAAGACCCGTCGTTGACGTGTTGACAGCTTTTTCTGGTCCAACTGTAGTGCACTTTTTAATTTCCGTCGAGCATCAGCAATGCTCTGCTCTTCCATTGCACTCGCCAAGTTGTTCGCTAATGTAATCATGACGCCGATATCCGATGGTCTCAAATACAAATGAATTTGAGTAATTGACAAGAAATCTTACTTGACCGTTTTCCTAGCAATGGTGTGATGTTGCACTTAAGACTCTTTGACGGATCCCGTCCGGTTAGTCTCGAGGGCACGTGACGCTTCCATAGGCGGTAAATAGAGGAATTAAAGGTGAATTAAAAGCGACCTTGTGCTTCCCACAGACGCAGGTGAATTCAGGGGATAAACTATCTCTGCAGCACCAATTTGACAGATCTCTGTTTCTACGAGTCAGATTGGCCGAAAGCCTGCAATCAAGCGGCTAGGAAGTACATCCGAGGAGATTGGCAAGCTACTTATGAGTACTCAGTCCCCATATTTAGAGCCTAGTAAGCTAGACGTTGAGCTCTGAAAACGCTCGAAACAGCATTGTACATGGGCCTCACTCCGCTGACCGTGAAAAAGGCCCACCGATACGGCAGTGTCGGGTAGGACGAGTACGGAGAGGCTGCTAAAATCTCAGGGTCAAACTAGGCTACCAAAATCGCAACGGACAAAATTGACGACTTGTACTCACATTGCAGGAATACTTGCTCATTAATCCACAATAAGATATCTATTTACCCAAGCAAGAAGGATAAGGTACAAGGTCATTGGTCTGGCCGAGACGAGAAAAAGCCATCTTTTTCACGTTGTTTATAACACCGAAGACAACTGTTCCTTGGTACATGCGATAGCAGAGGTGTCGGCGGCGTTGGCGTTCTCTTCAGATCGAATCTGATCTGGACATCGATTCATTTGAACAACTAACAATCCGTATCGGACGACTACGACTGAAACGATGTGGTTCAATGCTGGCTTCACCATTTCGCTGCTTACGGGCCTACTTCGAGCTATAACGAAGAAGAAGTCGAAACCTTCTAATATGGACTTCAAAAACTTCTTCACAGAAGATCATACATTCTTCAAGGTCATTGTCGAAGATTTCAATGCAAAAATCGGATTTAGAAAAACGTCTGAAGAACGTCACATAGGGACCTACGGATTGGAATGGAAAGAATATGGGGAAAGGCTGTCTGAGCTTATCATGACTACCCAAACCATACTCGGCAACTCACAATTCCAAAAGCCTCACTACCCAGGGTGGACGTGGGAGTCTCTCAATGGAGACTAGCATAACAAAATAGACCACATCTTAGTAAATCGAAGGTTTCACCTGACCGATGTCGCTGTTGTTCCTAAGATTTACACGGGATCAGACCATCTGCCCCTTTGCGCAACGTTCCGTTTTTCACGGAAAGGAGAGAAAGCCGCTAAATTCAAGCAACGAAGTTCCAGAACCACCATAAACTGGGATGTATTCGATTCATTAGTCGGCTCTTGGGAAGGTACCGCTGTCGACAGCATCAAGGAAGAATACGACGAACACAACCAACATCTTCACGCTGGTGCTATAAAAGCAGAGAGTTCTAAAAGCACGGCGAGACGTCTCTGCAAACACTCAAGCTGATACGTTAACGTGGAATCACACGAGCTACAGGCAACCGCAGCCTCCCGCCCGCACTTGCAAAACGCTGCAGAAAAAGAATAATAGAAGGTTTTAAAGCAAAAAAAAAAAGGCAGCAGCTAGGACCAAAGCTGCAAAAACTGGGAAGAGTATTTGCACAGCCCACCGAAGCTTCGCCACAAGACCAAGATGATTCCATTCCGACACCCAAAGGGGACATTTACAGCCTTCAAAAGGACAATGGAGAAAATCATCCACAATTACTACTCGGATCTCTTCAAGAGCCGTGTTCTCTTTACCGCATATGGAATGAAAGAGGAAGAATTGGTCGTCCCACCAATTCTCTCTTCCGAAATCCAAGGCGCTATTCTACCTGTGTAGGATAGAACATCATCTGCTTTTTTTTCTAGCACTTTCTTGAAACCACACTAAAATTTCAATATGCCTAACAATTATTTTTGATTGAACTGTGTAAGTGCCCAAATACACCACATGTACGGCTCAAAATAATCATCAGGCATACTGAAATTTGAGCGCGGTCTTAAGAAAACGCTCGAAACAAGGTATGATATATTGATGATACCAGCCAAAAGCAACTGAGCGTACAACCTGCCCATTCGGTGATACAATCACTTATCGGGGCATGTTAGCGTTCGTTGTAAACTTCTCTATGTGAAGGAGTTTTCCTCATGGGCTCAGACAAAAGGCACTGTGCTACTGACGAGGCTGCAAGGCCGAAACACGTGTATTACTCTGTACAAATGCCCCTAACAGACCAATACATGACTTAAAAATAATTACAAAGCATATCGAACACCTGCTTCTGGTTCAGAACTCTAACCTCAGACGGTAGTTGAAAACGCGTTCCACCCGTGCGGGGCGGGGAGAGAGGAAGGGGAGGAGGGAGGGGAAAGGTGAGAGGTAAGACGCGAGTTCAACTTCCGTCCAGTATCAAAGTCTTCTATGACACATTCAACATTATTTCATATATAATTAGAATCCCTCTGAGTAGAGTTGGACGATTTCAACATCGTAAAACATTAATAAAGTAGCACATGCTTCAAGAACTTCGTGCTTGAGCTTTTACTTGAAAACAAGAACACCTTAAGACCAAGTTATGGACGCTTATAACCTCAACGTACCCTGCCGCTTGGAGAGTTCTGTAGATTTCGATGGCTTCCTTTTTTCTCCCTAATTTGTGCAAGACATAAGCACGTTGTATGTATAAGACAGCAAGTTCATCTTCAACTTCATCTTCATCCAAACCTTCCTCATTAAGCGTTTCTCTACACAATTCTGCAAAGGCCGATTGGAGTTAGGCAACCTTAGAGAAATGAAATATTCGAGTAATAACAAAGAGAAACAAGATTACCTACGGATTTGTCCAAACTCGTCAGCGCCAGCTCATAATTCCCAGCTTCTATCAGCTGACACGCGGTATTATACAATTGTTCGAAAGTCTCACTGTTGGCTGAAACTTGCTGAAAACCAACCCATCATCCTGACAACATATTCTACGCCTTTAACAAGGTCTGCTATGGCACTCATAAAGTGCTAGACACGTGTTTCGGCCTTTCAGCCCCACCACTAGCTCGTGCCTTTGGGCTCAATCAGTTACTTGGAAGAGGTTTTTTCCCCTACATGTAAAGGAATCGACGCCGAATTACCGTACGGAGAGTATAAATAAGTCGGCATCGACGAATCCTTTGTATGTAAAGGGTATACCACATTAAAAGTAACTGATTGAGCTGGAAGGCACCAAGCTAGTGTTGAGGCTGAAAGGCCGAAACACGTACTTAGCACATTATAAGTGCCATAACAGACCTCTTGAAAAGCCTGAAATATGCTCTCAGGATGTACTAATATAAGCGATGTCTCAAATAGTCCATTAAAAGTGTTGACAAGTTATCAATTACTAATTTACCTTAAGAAGCGAACACAAAGATTTTGCTTTTGTTTTGCTTCGTTACAGTCAATGTTGACCGCATGTGGCGCAGTGGTTAGAAAGTTGCCTGAGCGAAGGACGTGTGGGCTATGTGATCCCGCGCTCAAAGCTCACCAAGTCTTGCATCATTTCACAATCGCAAAATTGGTATCAGGCTTGTCTGCGACTCTAGTAGAGCGGACTTGATAAATTATTAGGTCATCGTGAGTCATTGTAAAGGCCACATAAGCATTTGATCACCACAGATGAAGCTTGATGCAGACGGATGCATGGCGCATACTTTAGACGTTGATCAACGCCCATAGCTTCATCCTTTATCTTTTTACAGCTGACGTTTGAAGTTAACTCTTTTCAGGACCAGAAAATTCATGTTAAGGTGTAAACTAGTAAGTAGAATACATTCTTTGTGATTGATTTCAATGCCGACATTTGCTTGTCAGGCTAAACCGTTGACGCTTAGTTCCTGAAAGGACCGATACCTTGTGCCGTAGAAAGAGAGATGTCAGAACAGTAGCTCAAGTAATGTAGTGGCTAGCACGAGTGCACGAGTTTGGAAGGGTGAGATCCACGCGCAGCTACTACTTGAGGTCAGACGTTTTGCAAATCCACAACATCAAAGGATATAAAGTTTGAAAACCATACCACAGAAAAAAAAGAAATTGGATATTCTCAATAGCCATCGATTACATCCTTTGCATTTCTCACAAGTTTCTCAAGGGATTTCAAGTAGAAATTGCAAAAATGCTAGAAATGAACCACAGGGGAGAACCATCTTGATACCATGCACGGCCTTGCAAAATCACGTATGCTGAATTTTCGACCTGACACAAGCACGGCTTCCCACCCGTGTGAACTCCGTGCGGTTGTATTCACCGATAGATGGAAGTCTAAGAGGATACGGAAAGTGTCTGAGAAAGCTAATTTATGAGAGACTGCAATTTTTTTCTGAGTTCTTCTGATGGGGTTATAGAACTATATGCCTGAGTAGTTCGTGTATCAATTGAACTGTCCAAGTTCTAAAAAGGTGAAATCTGCCGAAACGTCGGGTACTATTGGCAGATGATAGAAAAAGAGAATTATGTGGCACTCAATATGGAAACAGTGAATTATTGATCAACGTCCACGTTAAGCCTTTCAGGATCACCGTTTATAAGCGAACGGCTGCATGTCGGGCCTGCTGCCTGCTCTCCCATAAGACGCGACGCCATCATTATGGTAGCCTGAGTGAGTTGACGTTGGCGCGGCTCGGTACGAAACGTATCGTATGGTTTATGAAAGGTAAACAGAAAGCCAGTTCTGGAAAGAAAACGCCTTGTCTTCGTTAAAAAATGGTATAGGATGGACAACTTAAGGACGATTTCCACAGACGATTTCCACATCGTAACACAAGAGCACATCGCTCTAAAATGCCGAAGTACTCCTTATCTGTTAGAATTATGAAAAGATAGGAAGCAATGTGAACGAGCTGTCGAGTGGTGGGAATATTTGCATACTTTTTTTTCGGGAACCAGCACTTCTTGCATCCAGTTCGTTTTCTCGGCATTTTTCGTCCACGAAGGTCTTCAAACATTTCCCGTTTTGCTTCAACTGCTACTTAAGGGCTCCTTTTCTTTAAGAAACATGATAAATACTGTGCAGAACGATTTTTCTTGAAGTCCTGCAGGTATCCGAGGACATTGCTTGAGCTTTGAGTACCACAACGGCACGGCGCCACTCCTGCCATTCGCAGGTGGCATCACCAACCCACTCAGGACACTTTGTGACTGCTAGTCGAGCGCGACGAGTAGTGGCTGACGGCGTGTCCCTGTCATACCCAGAAGGCTAATGCGTTCGCTGATTGATTGCAAAAGAGTGGTTAAGAAAGTAATTGGACCAGCAATTCAGTTCCTGATAGAACAGGTTCACTAACCACGTGGTAGCGTGCAGTTGAAATACAATGAATGCATGTAAAACTAGTCATATATGATGACTCCAC
>JAHQIW010000520.1:0-37381 GCA_019055375.1 Parelaphostrongylus tenuis | reverse complement strand
TCAACGATTCCAAACGAATTCAAAAGATCGACTGTTTTTGAAACCCCCAAAAAAACATTCAATATAATTCCAAAAAAAGAATGATTTAGGCTCAAAAAGGGGTTGGTACGCCAGGGTCATACACCGGTGTTTCGGAGGTTCGTCCTCCTCATCAGTGACTCCCGCCCCACATTCAGCCCTGCATTGAAGCAAGGAGGGAGGCGTATGTGGTGATGGCACAGTGTACTATGACACTGTACCATCACCACCTCTAAGTCGATAGATTTTTGCTGTTAGATCAAAACTAATTCAAAAGATCAACTGTTTTTGAAACCCCCAAAAAATCATTCTTTTTTTGGAATTATATTGAATGTTTTTTGGGGGTTTCAAAGACAGTCGATCTTTTGAATTAGTTTTGATCTAACAGCAAAAATCTATCGACTGAGAGGTGGTGATGGTACAGTGTCATAGTGCACTGTGCCATCACCACATACGCCTCCCTCCTTGCTTCAATGCAGGGCTGAATGTGGGGCGGAGGTCACTGATTCCAAACGATTCAGAGGGAACTACACGCTTCGAATCGAAACGAAAATTTTAGCGGAAACAGAATTTTGTTCGTCCTCACTTTTATGCAAATAGAATAACTACATCTATGAAACGCTGTTTAATAGAGCAGGTTTAGAGAAATTACTGAGGCGCCAATCAATTCGCAACCGCTTATGTGCCGCCTATGTACAACAGAACAATGACAAATATGTCCTAACGGTAGAGACGATGAAAGCATAAGTAGAGGCACAGCCTAGTTAACCTCTTACAAAGCTTAAGACGAAAAATATATTGGCGAAATGGTTAGGTCACGCCGTATCCGCTTAGATGAAAAGTTAGCTGACAAGGCCGTGTTTTTGCTCACCACTCAATTCTCTAAATTATATAAGTAACATGATATCATTGCGAAATAAACAGTAGAAATACTATAATTTCGAAGTATTATATTGAATGTTTATTGGGAGGTTTTGAAAACAGTCCATGCCATGGATCAGTTTCGTTGTACCAGCAGAGATCCATCGACAGTGAAGTGGTTATGGACCAGTGTTTTGGTACACTGTGTCGCTACCACATGCGTCTCGTTCCTTGCTACAGCACAGGCTTAATGTGGGGCGTGGGTCAATGATGAGGAGAGCGAGACCTTTCGCATGTATGGTCCTGGCGGCCCAACCTCGCTTAGGTTTCAAACGATTTTTTTAAAATTAAGTTTATTCACATATTGGATGAACCTCCAGAAGTTCGTCAAACAGGTCGTTTATCGGGAACTTTCCTCGATGAGGTGGCAGACCACTAAGAATGTCTTGGAAACGCACTTGTAAACCCTCCAAAATTATCAACGATTGAATCAGACAAATTATTGAATTAGTTCAAATTTCATTCAAATGTGCTTCTAAGGTTTCAAGGCAACGATGAACCATAAATCGTCCATAGTACACCTTTAATGACTGAGCTGGCCAACATTTCATTGCTATTTTTGCACTAAACATGCAATCATGCTCATATCAACCATTTTATTTGAGGTTACACAATTTTGACATGTACTTATGCATGAAAGCTTAGTGTTCGGGCTGAGTAGGACAGTCGTCTGGTCGAAGTTTCAATTCGCACATCGCCTTAGAATTTGCAGGTGGTTCTAGATTCGCAGGTGCTGGATGACGGGAAGCCATCTGTGGTGGAAGTATAGCGTTAACAGAAACTATAAAGCTATATTTTAGTTTCTTCCATATAAACGTACTTCACGTTGGGCCGAAGTCCATCGTCATTTGTGAATTGAGCGATTCGTAGCCTCCTGCTCACTGCTGCCTTCTAAATTAGTTTGACAATAGCAGTCACTGAATGAATGTTCATTTAGAAATATAGTTAACAAAGATCTTGATCAACGGTTGCAAGAGGACTTTGATGACAGCAAAGGTAAGCAAACGTAGCAGAGCCTAAATCTGAGACGTGACATCATTATCTAGTCCGAACTCACTCATAGAGCAACATTTTACCATGAAAAGCCTCTAAGAGAAGGCCGCCATAAGTTGAGATTCAAATTTCATCTGAAATATGTCACCTGTATCACCTGTCGTCTCGTTGATCGTCGAGTGACTCGAGCGGGTACCAGCAACTCTTCCATTTTTCCCTATCGCGTGCAAGAGTAGCCCAGTGGGTCCTCCTTGCTCTAGGAATTCGCTGAACATCATCTTTCTTCCATCGCTTTCGTGAAGAAATCGGACCAACGGGTCAGTGGTTTTCCTGTAGAACGCTTGACGTCCCGAGGAATCCAGTCGGTAACGGCTCTCGTCCATCGGTTGTCGTTGAAGCGCATCACGTGTCCGGCCCACCTTATTTTCGATATCCTGGCGTGTAGAACGGCGTCTCTGATTTTCGGTCGTTGACGTAGGTCGGAAGTTCGGATCCTTTGTCTCATTTGCGAAATACGAGATACTCCTAGCATCGACCTTTCGACTGCGCGTTCGATAACGGCAAGTGATCTTTCATCCTGCTTAAGCAGGATGAAAGATCTGAAATATAGATGAACGATAATCGAATAGATCCTACGAGGACCCCTGGATAGATGCTAGAGTCTCCCTAGATCTTCAACACATGCAATAGTAGACTTATTCGTCATTGAACTGGACACATAAAGCTCTATTGTTTAGGGATCACCAAGTAGCTATCTCAGTTGTTGCAAGGGGAACGCTCACTCCGACGCATAAAAGTTCTGATGAGTTTTCAGCTAGAAATTCGATCGCTTCAAAGAAAGTGGACCTAATTAGCACAGGATATTGTCAGGCCAGCACCCTTTGTGCATCACAGAATCAGTAACCCATGTTCTCATATCTCCCCTCTTTACATCTGCAGAGGAACTACTAAGATTTACAGAAAGTTTTAGGAAATTCAATCATTCTCGTGTTCAAAAAATTTGTTCTTATCGAATACTAAGAATTATTGAGCATTTGCTCTAAAAACATGATCCCAGCGTCATTTTATTTGCCCTTTTTATTGAGTATGGCCTCTTTGCTTATACAAGAGCAAATCTTTACTATGAGAAATACTTAGATACGAGACGAGCGTGATAAATGTAAGCTATGATTACTATATTCAATAAAAATTCTGACATGTGGTTTCCGTTTGAATGGTTCCTCGTTGTCGAAATAATGGTGCACATGTCTTTACAAAATTGTCGTCCTCTGGTTTTGGTCTAGCAAATGCTTCTAAAATGTATAACGTCTCCTCGTCTTTCGATGTACTCTAGAAGAAACAAGAATAATCGTGGAACTGCTCTTCATTCAATCAAACGCTCTGACCAATTTCGTCTTTTCCCGCTGTTCCATCAACAAGCCCCGATAATCCATAAAGTGTATCCATTGTATTTAGGGATGTTTGTGAGCCTACAACATTCTTTACCTAAAATCATAAGTTTTTGAATTGACGATCTTATGTTTATCCTACCAAACAATACTAGTTCTAATGAATTGATCTGATTATGTCAGCGCCAAAATAGGATATCTGAGTGAATACGGTAGGTACGAGCTGTAAATTGCAAGGAAACATTGATCGAAGGATTTTTTTGGTCTATGAATAAACAGCTTGATGGGATCTCATGCTAAGAGAGATAATGATCACCTTCCGATACTTCTGTGTCGTCGCTATCTGTAGTGCTCTCTGCGTTTTTGTTAGGAAAACGAAAGAGTGTCGATTGACCATCAAGAGGTGTTAATAGTTTTGATTGACATGTTCCTGTTGTTTCACTGCGTGATACTGTAGAGAATTTGGAATCCCTAAAGTTTTCATATATGGTAAAAGTCAGCAGTATTTATTTCTTGTTTTGATTTCAACGTAGGAAAGTCTTATTCACCAATCGCCTTCTAAGTCGTCGCTATAGCATCGTAGAGGAATAGAAAACTAAAAAATCAGCAAACTGACATTTTGCATACTCGTCGCTGACCTAGATCATCGCTTGAAGTGTCCGACATTTCTGTTGAACTGAAATACCGTAAGGATCCAAAGTGAGATATTTCGTGAAAACATGAAATTTCTGTGCTTCTATTTATGCGTGTTAGGATAGGAAAGTGGTAAGCGATGCAGTAGTCAGGAGGTAATGTGCTGGTCAATTCCGTCACCAACAGTTTTTTGCAAATCCGTGCACGAACTTGCTGGCGAGTCATGACCAAAACTGCAATGACAGTTGACTAGACCAGCCTTCTGGGGAATTAACAAGGACAAATCCTCAAACATCAGTCCACCCATCTTACAAAGTGCTCAAAGACCTTTGTGGAGGATATATGCGAGTTTTTATGAGAGAAGAAAGACACTAAGTGAATCAGAGTTATGAAGACAAACCTAGTGTTCATCTTACTGCCATTAACTGACGAAGTACCTTCATTAGTACTTCCTGAATTCAAATTTTTGCATCCAGTCTGAAAACATTCTAAAAGCTTTGAAGAAAATTTTAGACGACATGATTTTTTCACGGCTGCAATCACACTAATTCAGTCTATGTCGTGTTGCCCTCCTTCTCAATTTTTCCATGTTTCTTTTATTTCTCATTCTATTCTTCTTTCTTGTCTCCTACTCCCCTCTTCTATTTCTAAGTCTGATTTTTGTGGACAGTCAGGCAACTTACCAAAATGAGGTATCACAAGATCGCTAATCTCCGCGAACTTGTCAATCATTAAAGTCCCATCTGCATAAGGTCTCTGCATCGATAGTTAAGGGGAAAAATCTAAGCACTTCTTTAGCATGATCAGTACCAGCAGCAGATCGTGTGAAGCTCGCCCGATTTCCCTGATACGAGTATCACATCATCATATGCTGCTTTTATCATCTATCATATGACTGAAGTTTCCTGCTGCTGATGTAAACATTGCTTTAGTTTCATGCTAATCATTGTGCAGTTTGTAGCCGTCTTATGCGAACAGTGAATAAGTATATGATAGTCTTAATTTGCTTTTGTCTCAAATGAGGCATACGCTAATCGCATCTTACGGTAAAGTTATTTCAAAATCAAAATGTTACACGACTTGGCCTTCTCCAAAGATATGGAGAATTGAAAACACTTCCCAGTATATCGACGAATTTTCAACATGTGAGAGATCGGGAAAAATGAGACCTGAAAGTTACCAGAACGTACAATGTAGACAAAATATTATGATCCCATGCTTGTCGCAAAAGATGCTATCCAGTGATATTTTAGGAAATGAAAGTTCATTGGGTTAATAATTGTGAGAAAATTGCAATACACTACATGCAAAAATGGTCTACACAGAATGAAAATCAATCTGACCTCTTCAAGCTTCGAAGAAGGCGAAACGCCGCAACGTCAGCCATTGGATCATTGTTGCGCTGTACTGCTGCTGTATTTAGTAAACTATAATTACAATATTGAGTTGCAGAAATGGAGAAAGATTCAGGAAAAAGAAACGGGGACGAAACATGGACAAAAGCAACTAAAAAATCCTATTTAACCGCTTCAGCGGTGGTATGATGTCAAAAAAATGTGCAACAATCTTGTATGTTATGCAAGACTTTGAACGTTGGATGATGCACATCTCTCAGCATTATTAAACAACAGAAAAATTTCGAGAAAAGGAAAAGGAAACCATCTTATGGATCGTTTAGAAACCTTGCGTGAAACGGGTTAAGAGGTTGATATTAGTGCTAAATGATACTGAATGAAATACTAAATGAACTCTGTTAATAAGCAATAGTCGCATTAGCTGCCCTGTTTGAAACCTGGACATTGGATCAGAGTTATCGACGAGTTTCGATATGCGAAGATTGGGATGAACTGAAACGCTAACCAATTATATATCAGGAAATGGAAGTATATTGCGCATATAGATGTGAGAAGTTGTTGTAAATTGTACAAGAAGGAACCGTTCTTTAGACTACCACAAAGGCCAAAAGAAGAGATTTTGTTCAATAATTGTTTTTATATGCTTGACAGCCATTTTTTGAGCCATGCATGTGGTCTGCTTATAAGGCAACTTATAGAGCCCGATACAAGTGTTTCGACGCATTAACAGATCACATGCGTGACTCAAAAATGATTATCAGGCATATTGAAATTTGGGCGTGATGTCGAAATATCACGAAACGAAAGGTACGATATATTAACGATCCCAGCCAAGAGCAATCGAGTGCGCAAAACTGCCCGTTCAGTGGTATTCTCACTTATTAAAACATGTAGAATGTTCGCCGTCGCCAACTCTTAGTATGGAGATGGGTTGTTTTGAGAGGACTGGCATATGCCGACTGATCAGACTGTTAAAGTTGAAACACGTGTGTGGGCTCTATAAGTTGCCTTATAAGCAGACCACATGCGCGGCTCAAAAAATGATTACCAGGCATATTGAAATTTGAGCGTGATCTTAAGAAAACACTAGAAACGAAATGTTTGAGTTAAAAGCTGCTGAACATCAGATAAATATAAAGTCAAATTGTGTGTCTTATCCAAAAAAGATTTTCCTTGAGGTCACGAAAGTGGTGTATTGAGCAAATTGGTAAGTCAATACAACCTTTCTAAGCTTCAGAAGGGTGGAGTTCCCGTAACTCCAGCAAATATTTACTGTATTGTATTTTGAAAATCTTACTATCGACAACCTCGTATGTGCATATCAAGTGAATACTGACGAAAAGAGAGTAGAAGGACAAAGTTCTCGGAGTCAATTAATCCATAAACCATGCGCCATGTTTTCGCCTTCGTAAAGCATAACAGAGGTGATTTTGTCTTAACAGTGACTTACGGTGTTCTATCGATGTACCAAATCAGTGCTACTGACCTCCCAGTTAGATCTGATAGATTACACCGACTTTGATGGGGTAGAAACTTGGAAACCCTGGGCGCGAGGCTGAACCATTAGGGTCTCTGTCACAGGGGAACCTCTAGTCACTTCGCCACGCACATGAAGAGAGATTCGGTTTTGGTAGTATGTTTATTTGTCAAAACTGTCGCCTTTCGATTGGAAAATGCGAATTGTGAAGGCGCATAGTCGTTCTTTTTCCCAAAACTACCTTTATAGAAGCCTCTTCAGTGATATCCCATCACTTCGTAGTAGTAGTAAAGTCGGCTACCAATACCTCGACACCCGAAAGAATCGAAGGCTTGGCGAGTCGTACGCGGGATTGAAACACCAACCCATGATTGAGCATTGCATCGTAGAGTACCTCTAGCCAATACACCACCCACATGTGCTTCAACTTAATAAGATAAGTTGAAAAGATCTTTTTGTTAGAATTGATAAAGTTTCTCGTTGGAATATCGTGACTTTTAAGACACGTCGGGGTTGTTTTGTTTATAAAAGCCCATAAAAAGTCGCTCTAGTTGTATATTGCCATTGATAAAAGCATTGCCCACTTGAAACATTGACTCTCGTGAATAATATATCGCGTTTGTATTGGAGAGCACTTTGTTAATCGTGTGCCGTTGGATCAGCGCGCACGCGCGTTCGACAAAAATTATCCATGCAGTACCGAACGTGTTAGAAGCTGAAATGTATTAATATGGACAATCCATACTCTCTGAAGAACTTGAGAATTCACACAAACGACAATAAGCTCAAAATAGCTCATCCACTGGCATCATGACGTTGCCATGCAGTTTAACGAATTGGTGTAGATCTGACCTCCTGTTGGGTTCTCTAACTAAGCTTTCGAAACCGGTACTAAAATCACTGAGCACGGCGCGATGTTCATAGTTTTAACTGAGATCTATTCTCCGTTCTGGAAACATTTTAGAGTTTCTTGTATTCTGTTGCTCTCCACGTTTTCTGCACACCCCCCATTGTTTTTCGGCCCATAAATCTTTCGTGTGGAAAAAGAAGTGCTTGTTTACCACACAATCATACTACTTTTGACATGCACTTAATCGTAGAAAGTTGGGAACCGACAGCGCATAGCACTGTGAACGAGGTCAAACGTAATTTTCTTAACGCTTCTACAGCGCACTAAGACTTTATTTCAGGCAATCAAGCACACTGTTGAATCTGCCGCTTCTCAAGCAATCGATTGATCACTGATAGTCCATCAAAAAGACTCCGTTCAAGGTGAAAAAGGCCACCAAATATCGGTGTATCCGATAGAGCGCACGCCGTGTCCGCAAACGGTGAACGTAAAAAATCCGGCGTTGATATTATTCTCAATATTAATTTGATTATTTGTATTACTAACTACCACAATTATCTACTACTGTTGTTTATATCCAGTGATGTAGAGTGACGTACAACACTTTTGCGTCAGCCGGGACTCAACCTCGCATCTCACCGCGGAGCGCGTGCTGTCTAACCCACTGCACTACTGGCGCTCGTTTGCCATCACTTTTTCTACTCTGCTTTTGTTTATTATTAACAACTGTTTACCTTTCACTTATTTGTTTATTTATTTATTTATCTATTGTCGTTTACTTTACAGATCGATATTTCTGAGCGAAAAAAGCACCTAGCAGAATCGAACGCGATTCTCATTTATTGTTTGGCTCGGAAAAGTTCAATGGTTTCTCTTCTTAAGTCGAATTCAAACACGGTAGAACATGTTCTACCAAGTGGCCGATCGATTATTGATTGATTAGCGGGCGGTGGTCGGTGCCGGGGAGGGGTGACGTCTCATACATGTCGAGACGCTGTTGAAGCGATGCTATGTGCTATCGTCCTCCTGCTCCTCGTCGTCGTATTTTCTGTGGTCACTCCAGGTCTGAAGGTAGGTCATCATTTATCGATTGAATTGGTTTTGATCTTCCAGTTATAAATTTTATAAGGCAGAGTTGTTCACCCCCTCGTGAAGAAAGCGAATCGCTGGTTCAATCCCGCCCGAGGTCAAATTTTTGCAAATCCATTCAAATCTTTGATTATATAGGATGGTTTATCGTTTAGATTTAATTCCATCCATGCGTAAGGAAAGCTAAGAAACGCTTAAAGCTTTATTAAGCCCAGTACGGGACTCTGAAATAAGTGTTATTCTAGGTTTTGCTGCACCGCTCGAGTTTGATGGTCCCTCTGATGTTCCGTCGGGTGGACCACCACCGAGATCTTTGAAGAGTGCTGATTAACTCCTATTTATTTCTGACGTTTCCAAAAAAATTTGAGAGACTTGATAGAGAGTTTCGGTGAATTTTCCCCTTACTCTTCACTTCAGTGGCTGGCGATGGCCATTCCGTATAGCACAGGCTCGCGTAGACCGTCTCCATCGATGAGAATGTTCCTGTAAATACGCCAAATCCTCTCTGATAACCGCTCTCTTCAGTGAAGAGGGGTACGTAGATCAAATGGTGCAGAGGAGAACAAATCAATCTCATTACAGAAAGATCTCCACCACAGAATTCTGCAGGAACAAGGACGATGTTGAAGTGAAGAAGAGCGAAAGAAGAGTGAAGAGATCCACAAGAATATTCCCTCAAATGCTCGAAAATATGAGAGATTTCGTTTGAAAACGTAGAACTAAATAAGAGTTGATCACCACTCTCTTAGAGAAACTCGATAGTCCGACCCGACGGCACATCAGAGGGACCATTCAACTCTAGTGGAACACACACATCGAAATTTGTAACAACACTTGGTTCTTTCTGATTAGGAGGAAGCAAATGAAAACCGACCTCATTCGTCGGAGAGGAGCTTTCATAGGAGTGTTGGTAGCCATTCAACAGCTTAGATTTCTGGCTTATATATATATATATATATATATATATATATATATACATATATTTATAAATATGCGTGTCTGAAGCCGAGAAATCTCCCTCCGTAGCGACGTCAAAAAAAGTTTTTCTCGAAAACGGGCAGCTTAGAGTGGTTTTGATAAGTCTTGGCTTTCGAATCGTTACTAACAACCCTATGAAAATTTCCTGCAGCGAATGAGATCGGTTTTTCGATTGTCCCTTATAGCTAGGAGAAACATGTAGTTTTTCTAAGATTTGCTGCCCCGTTCAAGCTCGATGGTCCTTCTGATGTGCCGTCGGTTGGAACCATCAAAATCCTCTAAATGAGTGTCTAGTCAACTCATACCTAGTTTAAACGTTCTCGAGCAAATCTTTCTTTTTTGAGAGGATCTGATAGAACATTCTAGCGAATCTTATCGCTCTTGTTCACTTCAGTCTCGTCGCTGTTCTTGTAAATTCGCTGATGTAGGTTGTTCTGGAAAGAGACTGATTTGTTTCCTCTTTACCATTTGATCTACGCCCCCCTAATCACAGCAGAGAGCGGTTTTCAGGAAGGTTCCGGAGAATTCACGGTGACATTCTCATCGATGGAGACGTTCTATGCGAGCCTGTGCTATACGGAATGGCCATCGTCAGCCAGTCAATTCCTCGATTCGTCATGTCTCTTCCATCCCAAGCCCTATGCTTTCACCATACATCCTGGATTTCCATTCAAAATCGGACGACCACTGCGAGACATTGTATCGGTAGGGAATCCTTTTCATTTTCCTCTTTTCATCCCTTTTCTTTTTCCCACCACTTCCATCTCTTATATCGTCATTATTCGTTGTTTTTTTATGACTATTCTCTGAATATTCTCTTTTTTTTAGGACTACATAGCTGTGATTATTAATGTGACCAGCAACGGAGGTACTCGCTCTTCGTCCTCTCTTTCATTTCGTTTTTGATCTCTTACTTTTCATTCACTGGTAGGAATCATTTGACGTTTTTCAGGCAATCACTACGGTATCCGAGAACGTCTCCTCGTGGACGGTTCGTTACCAAATCGATCAATAACCATGAGAGCAGGGCTTCTGACGATTGATTTTGCGATTATTTGTGAAATGTGTGACTGAATCCACTGAAGAGTGTTCAGCTACAATCTCATTCCTTCGTCTTTTCAGAGATTATTTCGGGCTACGATGCGCTCGGTATTGCAAGCCGTCTGCCGCCAATTACCGCCACGTTGGTGCACGTCGACGGGCGAGGCGATTTGCGTACAGGGATGGACGGGAGAGAACTGCAGCACTGGTGGGTCGCAATCGCTTCGAATCCATGGTTCCTGTCTTTTCCGAGAAGATTCAGATGTGTTTAGTGCTGGACGACAGGCAGAAAAATCGTGTCTCTTCACAATTGGCACGCGTCAGGGTAACGCGGAATGCTCTTGAGCACCCCGGAATGCACACATTCGTTTTTGGCGGTAATTTTTAGCGCCTAAATGTTTGTTTCTATCTCTTTGCTAGAGCGCATGTGACGCAGTGGTTAAAGATGCTCTGCGTTGCACACAAAGTGGGTAATTCGATCTCGTGCTCATGGCTCATCAAGCCATCCATCCCCAAACTGGTACAACACTGGTCTTAGACTTGTCTGGGAGGATAAGCAGCACTGACTCGGTCTGCAGGAGGCCACCGCGAGTCATTGTAAAGGGCCCGATATGCATTAGGAATTGAAGACGAATGCATGGCGCATACCTCAGGGATTGATCAACGCCGAGAGCTCCTCAGAGCCCCTTATATAATAATTTTAATGGTAGATCACTGGTTGAATAGTCTCCATCAATATCAGCTGGCCAATTACGAGACCGTGGAGCAGGCATAGGTACCTGTCTTAGTCAGATTTGTGACAAGGGAAATAAATGTAGAAGTTTTATGTTATCTACAGATTTTTCTATTGCCGCTCTCATAGAAGTATCATTAGGTCTTCTCATAATTTTTGCCACTAACATAATGGACGCGCCAGTGGCTATGCTCATCACCTTCTGGGAACAGACCGTGCCGATTCACTAAGACTTGCTGTCAGCCGGAGAGACGATCAACGCCAGCCGCTACTGTGAGCATCTCCTGGACCGCTGTAAGCAGGTCCTATTACGTCGACCTCGCCGACGTCTCACACTGCTCTGAGAAGACGCGCGGCTACATGTCGCCAAATTGACATAGAGAAAATTGGCCGCACTGGGCTGAGAGTTTCTGGATCATCTGCCGTACAGTTCTGACCTGCCGCCGTGCGGCTATCACCTCTTTCGGTCGCTGGGGCACTCCTGAGCAAGAAAGAGTTTCGGGAAATCAATCATTTCCCTTGAGGACTGACAATTTTTCCTGCATCAAAAAATGACGAGTTCTATGAAAGCGGTATTGATTTGATGTCTAAGAGATGGCAGAAATGTATTCAGGATGATGGCGCATGTTTTGAAAAGACCTGTTAAGCAATTTCAGTTACTTCTAGTTGGCAAATTTGGTGTTTATTGCTTTAGCGCCAAAACCTATGAGGACGTAATAAGATGTTTTCTTATATTCTGGAAACTGAGATAAACGCAAGTTTTTCGCCTTCAGGCGGGAGCTGAGCCCGCGTTTCACCCGTGTCGGTTAACTGGTCATAACGCCTATATATATATATATATATATATATATATATATGCATGTATATACATGTATATATGCATACACATGCATATATATAGATGATGTACGTGTATACATATGTATATATACATATATAATATATCTATACATATACATTCACATATATATATGCATATATGTATACAAATGCTTACCGGGGCATCGTGGTCGAGTGGTAGTGACGCCCGTCACGTCGTGACGCGTGGTTGATCTCCTCAGCACTCTGACAGTCAACAACAAACTCCCTATGGAACGCCACGGTCAGGCAATCCTTGGAATTGCAAGGAGGCGCGCGCAGATATTCTACGACTTGAAGGAAAATGAAAAAAACGAATTGAATGCTAGAAGTACTAGGATCCGGATAGTGAAAAATACAGTGATTTATGATTTTCAGACCGAATCCGTTAGCAAGTGGTTGCCGACGGTTTCTATGTTGCATATTGAAGAGCGAGTGGTGGCTTCGCTGGTGGAGTGGTAGCACCCGCTCCTGGTATGGTTGGCAAGCGGGTTCAACTCCCACCTGATTTCGAAAGTTCCATCTTATTTTGTTCAAGTACATCTTCCTTGAAAACGATCAGTAGTAGATCGATATTGACCAGCAGTGTTGCCAATTAGATAGTTCACAAATTGCTGATAGAGCCACAAATCAGTTGCTAGAGCTTTTGCTAGTATGCGATCCACTTATTTAATCGCTTTTTAGCGGCAGTATGATATTACAGGCATACCCAGCGATATTGAGTGATGTGCAAAACTTTGAAGTTAAGTGAGATTCGAACCCACATTTCACTCTTCCCAGTAGTGCGTGCTTGACCAGTCACACTACCAACGCCTGTTTTGCCACTGCTCTTTTGACTTTCGACTATCGACAATCAGACCAAACCGTTGATGGTTGGTTGTTGACAGACTGGTACGTTGTAGTCTAAAGGGAGTGGTGCAAAACAAGCGTAGGTAGCGCAAATCGTCAAGCACACGCCCCGTGGAAAGAATGAAATGCGGGTTCGAATCCCGCCTGACTTCGAAGTCTTGCACATCGCTCGGCACCATTAGGTATCTTCTCAATTGAGGTCTCATTTCTCATTTACACTTCATACCTGGTCTATTTTTTTATTAACCCTAGTGTTTCAGCCATGATGTTCTCTGCACTGTTTGTGGGATATGTGCTCTGTGCGCCAAGTCCTCAGGCACCTGGCGATTTCCCGGCTGTCCGTCGTCGTCTCTTGACCCAATCAATGAGTTCTTAGTAATTGCTTTTACTCTTATCGTCGGGTTTTATAGGTGCTTAGGTTGTGATTGCTGTTTTTTCAATTAGGAAGTGACTAATGCTCTTTCACAAACATGCAGTTGTACCCGCACTACCGTAGTTATCTGGGTCCTTTATGAAGGAACTAGCACGAGGTGATAGTTACGGGTCTTCTCCCTTCTGTTTGACCTTCCTGGAAATAAGTACTCTCTGTCTGTGTCGAGCCACATACAGGTGATTTTCATGGGTTGGCTAGAACTTTCCCCGACTTTTTCGTTTTTATTTGTTATTTTTCATGCATTTAAGTTCTGTTCTTACTATCATTTAAAGCATCGCTTTGCTGTTATTTTGATATAAAACACCTTACGTTCCTCTTAAGAGAGACTTGTTCCAAGAGTAGAAATGATTAATGGCTCCACACGAATATGTTGCGTGCCAAAGCAGCACTGAAGCCAAACGAGACTCGTGTAGCGTCAACAGTCATCATTACTCTCGGAACAATTACATTCTAAAACAAACGTATAAGTCCTTTCATTATATTTGAGCCAACTTGTCATGTGGTCTGGTAAGGGCTCTTGTACAGCCCGATACACGGGTTTCGTACTTACAGACTCGTCAGCCGGGCAGAACCCGTCGTCTTTCGATCTTTTTAAAGTCACTTCCCTTGGGAACCCTACTCCCCCTATAGAGAGTTATCGAAGACGAAGACACTCGAAATAAAGGTATAATATGATAAAATGCCAACGAAAGAGCAATCGAGTGCGCAAACACTGTGTTAGGTGAAAATTTCGCTTGACATAAAGTGTAAAACGTTCGTCTTCGATAACTCTCTATAAGGAGTATAAGGCTTCTGAGAGAACTGACTATGAAAAGATCGAAAGACGACGGGTTCTGCCCGGCTGACGAGTCTGTAAGTACGAAACCCGTGTATCGGGCTGTAGAAAGAGCCCTTACGAAACCACATGACAAGTTAGCTCAGATAATAATGAAAGGATCTATTGAAATTTGAGCGTGGTTCTGATAAAGCTCTCGAAAGAAAGTTATAAATGTTATATATCATAACAACTGCAAGAAACTGCTCTAGTTGATAGTAAAAATAAAGATTTAAATGCATGGAAAACAATCAATAAGAACGAAAAAGTCTGGAAAATTTCTTGACCATTCAATACCTTCCTGGAATTGAGCTTTATGAATTAAATGAAATCTTCATGGATTACAAAGTTTTTTTCTTTTGCATTTTACTTTGGCATTTCTATGTCTAGACTATCTGGAATGAGAGCGAACATTCCAGAAAGGTTATGATTTTAGAGCATAAGGGCAAACGCTCTTCAGTAAGTATGTCAGTTCCCTAAATCAGAGGGTTCTCTATCGATAAATATTCCGCAGTTCACTAGCATTTTGGCTAAAGTGTGATCCTTTACGCATCATTATCCTTTCCCTGTGATGGACCAAGTTCTGGTATCGTTTTAGTACAAATCGATCTGATTGTTCGTTTTATTTTGCAAGCCTATATATTTCCAACCTCTAAGCTCTATTTGTCAGGTACGTTGTGCCGCGGATGTTTTTTTAGTGAAATCTAGTCTTTTTAGGTATGGCTAAGATAATACAAGTGCTTTTTATAATGTATCTCTGATGTTTCTTGTTTGTTTTTTTTTTGTGAAAAGAGTAAAGAGTTACCTAATTACTTCACATACAGTGAATTTTTTACTCGGAATAACTCCGAATGTAACTGATATACTAAATTTGATTGACCCAGCTGGGACAACATGTATGATTTTTCATTCACGCGGCCCTTTGAATTCTCCCTTCACAGCCATTTCCTTGAACCTTTTCAGAGCTTTCGCGGATTTTTTCTATCTAATTTTCTAGAACAAAATTAGACCAACGGCTTCAAGAAATTAGTTCGTCACTTCAGAACTGATCACCGTCTCCTACAAAGTACTAATTTTAGTTTAGTAGTCCGTAACGCTGCTGAAAATCTCCTTGACCGCCTCATCTTCGTCTCTCCATGGATGGATGTCGTGGCTCAGCAGGATTCTCTCCTTTACTGTGACCTGCTTTGGCCTACAAATTGCTGTGAGAATCTGTGGGTTCTGATTAGCCGGAAGCACTAAGTACCCGCACCTTAGGTAAATCGACGTAATTACCACCTCAATATGAAGTGTTGACAATATCGTGACACGGTCCAACGAAATAAAGGGGAATAAAGGCCGTTCGTTTACGATTATGTTCACTATTGCTCTCAATTATAGCGCCTTTTCAGGAAATAGGCAAGCATCAAGAACTATTGTACAAATTAATCCAGTAATTGGGAACATGACGATGATCTTCAGTCCAACTCTGAAGCGCACGGTATAATGCATCAGTGTACGGAGCCATAGTGACTAATGTAAGAGCCCATATGTATTTCTGACTTACGAAACTCCCAAACAAGGATCAAAATTACTATTCTGTTATCAGTAATTATTGTATATCTGATTAATCAAGCATTATGGGTGTAGCAATCTACTTAGATGATTTGCTTGATAGTTCCCTTTTTCTCCACTTTGTAAATTTGTAATGCTCCAGAGGCTGCATAGGACATAGAATGTTTGCAAGTACTTTCACATGATTTGCATAATCTCACTTCCCCCTAATTATCTTTCACTTTTCACACTAAATGCTGTTCAACCTAATTTGTTTTTCATAGCGCTTTCTCCTCGTTAGGTACACTGGACTGCTAACTAACTATCATGTAGGTTACTTGTTCCTGGAGTTTAGTGCGCTCTTTAGCTTAATGGAGGCCATGCAGCCTGATTCTGGGAATGAGACTGCCGCGTTTCGGTCTGCCTGTGAGATGAGGCGGCAATGTTCTTGTCTGCTTGAGTGACCGCTTTATAATCTGTATCTGAGATAAGGCTGCCGTACTTTAGACCACTCCCTGAGGTGAAGAAGCCGTGTTAATCCCTAAGGGACGGCTATAGAGATCAATGAGCACAGGCAAATCGCGTAATTTTCGCTGTTTGGTTAAGATTTTTTTTATTTTAATTTTTTAAAATTTTTTCAATAAAAAGATCGTTACAGACGACGGGTTCTGCCCGGCTGTTGAGTCTGTAAGGACGAAACACGTGTCTCGGGTTGTACAAGAGCCCTTACCAGACCACATGACATGTTGGCTCAAATAATAATGAAAGGATCTATTTTTTTTAATTGAAATTTTCTGGAATTATTGTGTTGATTTGATAGAACAAGATTTTCTCCAGTCGCTCATATGCTTTTGGTACAGATTCAAGTGTCTTCCGTGGCGGAAAACGCTGGTTAATACTATGCAGTCTGCTGATTTGGCATTCGTTAAAATGTATTGCCTTATGCCATGGGGATGTCTGCGCCCGTATTGAAAAAAGCCTCTTTTTCCTTTTACAAATCTTTGAAAATTATTAGACAGCTCAAATATCTAGAATCTAAAGAGTGTCATTTTTTCTTTATTCTTTCATTTTTTTTTAATTCATTTCATTCATTTCCATGAGAGTTTCATCTTAAATAGTTCTTATATTATATTGTGAAGGCGAAGTAAAATTTTCTTTCACACTCAAGCATCTTTCTCTGGACAGATGCTTTCTTTCAGACTTACAATACCTATTCGATAGCACAAGTCTCAAAATTTTCAATAATGAGCTTGGATTCTGAGAAGGGCGTTTTGATGCGTCGTTACAGCTAAAAGATTGTTGCGTTTCACGCTCGGCGCGGTGTCGATCGCGCAACGCAATTTACTCGTAGGGTGCGATGCGTGCCGAGTTTAAAACCCAATATTCTTTTAGCTGAAGTGACGCGATGAAAAGTTTTTGTCGAAAAGCTGAGCATATTCTAGTTGTTAAGATTTGCGCTTTCAAATGGGGGTGCAAGCCTGAGAGAAAAGCCGTGTATAGCGAAAAATGCTCAGACGTGCAGCACACTTTTATTCTTGTTGCTACAGCTTGCAAAGAGACTTTTTCCAAAAGACACTTGCCAATGTTGCTATATTCATCCACCACTGATGGAAGGCGTACGCGCCGCATGTGGAATTCAGTCTTAATTTTAGTGTTGCAGCGCAGTGAGGAGTTTCCTTGGAAGGTCAAAAAAGGCTGCAGAATTTGCCGAAATGTGTACTACCGAATAAGGGCTGAGCATCTGGAGGGAGGGCTATGCTTATCAAAAGCTGCGCGATTGTTAAATAATATCTTCTTTTCACTGTTACAGCGTGATATAAAGACCTTCCAAAGAATAAAATACACCTTTCGAATTTCCGAGATTTGGGCTATGGAGTAAGTACTAAAGTTCTATAAAGAGCGAAAAAATGCTTTTTTGATAGTGTCTGCTGATAGGAAAAGTACCGTATCACACGCAATGATGAACGCGCTCTCCTCCTACACTTACTCAGGCTACATATCAGAATTACCTCCACAAGGCCACTAATAGAGATGTTTAGTTTTAGAATGTGTGCTTTCGAGCTACATTCTCTCAGGACAGGTGACACAACTACACAATAAGGGTTGAGAGATTGTTTATTTTTTTGCAAGGACGAGGTACTACCGCTAAAAAATGAAAGATTTCAAGAGAGGTGGTCAGCCTTATATCAAAAAGTCTTTGTAAGAGGTCCATGCGTCAGTGCTATCTCATAACTTGTAAGACTTTAGTGACCACTCAGTCGTAGCTCAGCGGAGCAAATGAAACAGATTGAGTGTGAAACATAATATTATTTTCGCTATTACAACGTAATAAAATGTTTTTCCAGAAACCAAACATTTTCTTGAAGTTGCAAAGATTTAAGCGTTCGAATAATCACCAAATGTCTAGAAAAAGTTTTGTTCAACATGAAAAACCTTCAAATAATCGTGTGCTTCACCTTGTACACTTCGCCCCTTAGTGGTTAATGTATGGCTCTGAAGTGAGGTTGCCGTGATGTGGCCGATTCCTCACTCAGTGCTGTCGTAGAATAGTCTGTCCATGAGCTGAGGCTGCCGTGTTCTAGCCTGTTTTTGAGGCAAGGCTACCGCAGTCTAGTCTGTCCCTGAGATGAGGCTGTCGTTTTGTAGGTCTGTCTGTGCGATTGAGCTGCCGTGTTCTTGTCCGCCTCTGAGATGAAGTTAACGTATTCCACTCTGTTTTTAAAATGAAGATGCCGAGTTTTGCCTGTCTGCAAATGACGCTGCCATTCTTTTGTCTGCTTTTGAGGTAAGCGTAATTTGCGCTTTTCTGTCCTCGAAATGAGGCTAAAGTGTCCTTGCTTTTCCGAGCTAAGGCTGCCTCACACTAGACTGCCCTGGAGTGAGGCCGTCCTACGTTAATTCGTCTTTGAGACCGAATGACCAAGTTCTAGCCTGTTTTTGAGGGAGGCTGCCATGTTCTAGTCTATGTCCGTGAATGGCTTGCCGCGCTCTTATATGACTTCGCAGTGAAGCTAGCCTATTCCAACCTGTCTCCGAGTTGAACTTGCCGTGCTTCAGTTTGTCTCTGTGATAGGGCTGCTATGCTCTAGCCAGACTCTGAAAAGAGGCCGTACGCTGCTCTGCTTCTGAAAGTGAGGGTTCTTGTTCTGGTCTATCTCTGTTGTGGGGTTGCTATGCTCTTGCCCTCCTTCAAGGCTGATGTGCTCTTTTGACTATGAGGTAAGCCTGTCGTATTCTAATCTGTCTCCGTGGTTAACTGTCGCGTTCGAATCCCTCTCTAAGGTAAGGTTACCGTGCTCCTATTTGCTGCCGAGATCTTTTCGTTCGTTGGGGGCTCTGCAGCGCTCTCGCCCACCTGCGAGGTGAGACCAATGTGCCCTATTCTGTCCTGGAGGTGTGGATGAAATGTCCTAATCTGTCTCTGTGGTGAGGCTCTCGTCATCTATCCCATCTTTGAGATGAGGCTGCTGCCCTCTAGCCTGCAAGTGAGATGGGAACTGCCATACTCCAGCCTCTTCGTTTGGTTGGACAACCGTGTTTTTGTCTGCCTTTTGGGTAAGGTTAATGTACTCTTATCTGTTTTCGCATGAGCTGTACCTAATCTGCCTCTGAGTGAACCAGCTTTGTTTTGGTCTATTTATATGATGGAGGTGCCTTGTTATAGTCTGTCTTTAAAACTGATTCATGATCATGAAATGCTAATCGGTCATATTTTGATCTCAAACTTAAGAAATATGCTGTTTTTTGCAAGTATACATCTCACAGTGCAGCAGTGAAATATTATGTAAACAGTAACACATGTGTGACCAAATAAGACATGTAAATGAAGGTACGCTTGCAACAGAACGTACTAGAGAATTGCATGTAACCAAGTCATTGGGTGCCATCTTAGCTGTCATCGTGGAATTTCACAACATTTCAGTAATATTGTCCACTTTACTGAGAAATGTGTTATAATTCTAAAAAGGCTATGCGAGTATGTGAAATTCATGAAGCGCTAGTTGGCTATTTTCTGTCATGACACATTTTATTATGTTTCATTGAAATACATGGCTCCCCAAACATCTATCACGCCGGAGTCTGTAAATTGGCCCCAGACTTGCCTGGGCAGACGAACAACACTGGCTTGGTATCCGATAGATCACCGCGACTCAATGTAAACGCTGGATATGCACTCAGTTACCTTAAACGATGCTAAAAGTTGAATACAAATGCATGACGTATCTTTTAGCGATTGATCAAAGCTGAGAGTTTTTTCCATTATTTTTTATTTCATGAAGGAAAAGCTTACATTCTACCAGTAAGTATTGGAAACGCGATGGCCGATGTAAGTATTGATGACACTGCATTACGCAAGGAAATTTTTGAGCCGACAGAGTACACGCTTCACCTATTGCAATCAAATTACTGACCAAGACCATATCGGTGTTCAGAATGGCACATCATCTTAGATTCACTGCTGACCATTCTGTAGACATTCAAATGTTAGCCCTTAAAAATGTGCATGGTAATAGTCAAGACCTTTAGTGTTACTTTTGATGATATGACAGGGACGAAAGAAAGGCTCACAAGTAAGGCATTTAATGAGCGAAGTGTTGAGTAGTTTTTGAAATTGCTCTGAGCTTGTTCATTATGCCGAGATTATGTTCCGAGAGTTTCAAGAAAATAGCTAAGCCGTTCATAGAGGAGAAATTCAAGGCAGCAAGGCAATGAGTTACTTTCGTGATTTGTATCATGTGTCCTGTATGAATAAACTTTCTACCAATGATATGCTAACGCGATGTCCTCAAGAAATATTGGTTCAATAGCGTTTACACGCCCCCGTCTTCCTAAAGCCCACTTGGTTTGAATCCATGGCTCATTATCGCTAATCCACGAGATGCAGCACCGCTCGAATGAAACCACAGCCAGCGATGTCTTAAGACGTTCGCTGATAAAGCTTTTCATCAGGCAATATGTACTGTAGCTGTCGCTATCAGGAAGCAAATTGATATTGTGCATAGCAGGGCAATACTACTGAAAACCAACTTCCATTTAGCCTTCTCAGCTTAGGCACCAAACAATCATTCTATCAACAACACGTTCAAAATAAATGGATACCGTCGTGAGAGGTTCCTCCAGTCGAGCGTTACCCACCCGAAAAGAGTCATACGGGTACGGTTGAAGAAACTAACACCGCGAATCCGAACGACTGTAGACCATTGACTTGGATACCACCGGCTACGAAGGCGAAGGCGGTCGACGTTGTCAATAACCGCGTGGTAGCACGCTAATAAAACAGAGTTGACCTTTTCGGAATGGCGTCTATTCCAGTTGGCGGGTAGTTCGGACGGTTACAAAGAGCGTCTGACGCACACGGTTCAATGATAATGTGGTGGTTTTGCAAAAAAGTAGGTGTTTGTGTTATTAGAAGATAAAATATCACTGAGGACATTCTAATAAAGCCTTTTGTAGCAAAAACAACGCCAATGGTTCCTAGAAACAAAATTTACAGCGGAAAAATCAGATATTTGCGAAATGAACAGATCGTCGGCTCTTTTTGCATGCTTTTACGTCCTCCTATTTATATTTATTCGTATTCGTTTCTTATTTATCTGCATTTCCTAGAAAA
The DNA here is from genome assembly GCA_019055375.1 of Parelaphostrongylus tenuis. Classification (NCBI taxonomy): domain Eukaryota; kingdom Metazoa; phylum Nematoda; class Chromadorea; order Rhabditida; family Metastrongylidae; genus Parelaphostrongylus; species Parelaphostrongylus tenuis. The sequence continues at coordinate 15,807 of JAHQIW010000520.1, read as the reverse complement.
CCAACAACTAATCTCCATATATTACTGCATATGAATAATGATTATACATAAATAAAATTACCATTTGTGTTTTTGCAATAGATTACGAATTTTCTGTTTTTGAAAAGTTTCACTCCATACAGTACCCAAAAGTTATCATAGCAATTCAATAGTGTGAAACAATCGGCAGTTTGCAGAAATATTGCTGCATACTGCTTGTGATGTCACTTCGTCAACAGAGTTAAGACCTCTACTTAAGTTACAGGCCAAGTTTTGTTATCATTTTATGAGAGGCACGTTTTTGTATATCCATTTATATTTTGCTTTGATCATCGTTGCTGCCTTGTCACTGGAATGCCACTAATTTTACGTGATCTACGTAAATTACCTCTAATTGAATACCCTCAAAACGATTTATTTTACGTGGATCAGCTCCAACCTTTCCAAATCACTTGATTTTTACCAAATGCAAGTGGTTATGTAGCCCCATCAGTGCACCAAAGTTCACCTAGCCATCATCCGATTCTGATAGATATTCACCTCTACTGGTAGCACAACATGATTTCTACTCTGCGTAGGTTATTTCGCTTCTTTCCTCTGTAGTTCCTAGGAGCAGTGGTTCGAAGCTCTTGCTCTTACCAGATAATGATAAGAGTCTTGCCTTTCCTGCATAAATGTTCGCGATATCCATAAATTGTTAGGTTGATGCAAAGGTATTAGCGGCTTATGCATTGCTGAAATTTGCTGCTTAATAGTGATATAAAACCTTATATAAATGTGGGTATATTATGACTATTACAACATGCATTTCTCTGTTTAGTTTTTTGCTAACTACTTTTACTTGCTTATTTTGTATTTATTCTAGACTGTGGAAAAGATACTGATCGGTAACAAAGTAATTTCAGAGCGTGAGTTCAAAATTGGTCATAAAGCCGGAACAGATAACTCGCAACATCATTAATGCATTTGACCCAGAAACTACTAAGAAACGTGCTGTGTAGCTGTTGTTCAAAAGCTCCGTGATGTACACGAGCGCCTTTAAGATAGGGAACGCAGTGGCCTATCAAGGAAAGTAGATAATGACCAACTGAAAAAAACCATCGCGGCTAACCTTCCTGTGATCAAACGAGATGTTGCAGAAGCAATCAACGTCGACCAATCTACAGTCGTCTGCCATTTGAAACTAACTGCCAAGGTGAAAAAGGTTGGTGCAATTGTAATAAGGATTTGACTACAGCGATCCGACAGCTACACGATGCCACAGCGAACACTTCGAAAGATAAACGTATTAGTACGAAGTTTTGCCGCTTCTCCACATTTGTCAGATCTTGCGCCCACCGACTAACTTCTCCAACGTCTCGACGACTCCTTGCTTGGAAAATGCTTCACATCCAACAGGATGCAGAATATGCTTTCAAGGGTCTTTCAGGTCGCGAAGCACCGACTTCAGTCTACAGAAATGAACAAACTTTGCTCTCGTTGACAAATAAATGTTGATTGTAATGGTTCCTAGTTTGAGGGATAAAGATATGTTAGAGCCTACTTATGATGATCAAAAAATGGGCAATCTAAAATCACCACTACTTTTGCACCAATTTAATTCTTCTTATCCATGTATGTGAAAAAAGAATCCGATGCGTCTGTGCTACGGAAAAAAACCTTGCGCGAAAAGCCGCAGTTGTTTTTAGGAGAATTAATAAGTAATACACATTTGTCGTTTGTTCACTTTTTCGGCATATCACAGTTCGCATATTAGGCTGCATTTGTTTTCCCAAACGACTGGAGACCATCACCAGGGTAGTTTTCGGATTGATTGTAAAATCATTTTCACAGATGACTGTACATTTGATACAAGATTCGCTAGGCAAATGTAAGCCCTACACGACTTACATTTTAAGAAAAGTGTATTGTATGATGGAATCCTTTGCTGTTTAGAATCAAGGCATTGAGTTTTTGGAAATAATTGTAGAACGCTCTCGCAAATGTAAATTGTGCATTATGTGGAAAAAAATGTTACCAATTTTCTCAAGAAATTACTCAAGTGCAAATTCAACAAGTTTTATACATGAAGGTTCAACATTTCGCAGAATATTGTAAAGCTGATGATGGTAGACATTGTAAGAAGAAGTATGGCTGAACAACTTTATTGGGTAAACTACAAAACACTACAAAACACTACAAAATGTCGAGTTAGGTTGCACATCTTCTCCAGACGCAAATTCCACACTGTTCGAGCTGTCGACATTCATTGCCTAGGGAGGTACTCATGAGGGGCAGAATTTTTTTAGCATCGCAGAAGATCATGGATCATATTTCACACTTATATAATCGCCTTGCCAGCAACTTTAGATAGTCATTATTATAGAATGCTTCTAGTGAAAGGCGTTGTACTATAAGAAACCATTTCTCCTTGCGATACGTAACTCATTGATTTGTACAATGACAGTACTTAATAGTAAGAGCGAGAAAAAGAAAACATTGTTACCTTGCCTTTGAGCATCTTTTCTCAACAGAATCCATGTAAGGAACTGTTCCTTGTAGGGAGCCATCCATGAACTGCCTTCCTTAAGCTCTGTCTTAAGTTTTTTTTCATTAAAGAATTGAAAAAAATCGAAATTACTACACTTCAGAAATACGTTCTACATGGCAAGTTTTGAAATTTTATTTGCCTTATAAACAGAAATTCAACTCCGAAACAAGAAATGACAGTTTAATTTTTTCGTCACTTGCGGAATTTTTGTGCCATGATTGTCTTTGAAATTGCTATCCAATTTGCTCTCACCTGCTTCACTCCTCTCTATTCCCTCAGTGTTTTCATGAGAAACACTTGTAGAAGCCTCTGAACTGTTGTCATAGCCAAGGGCATCACTGTATTCCCAAGAGGGCTCCTTAGGAGCCTAAAGATTAGAGATATCACATCTGTTTGTTAGAAATAACGAAGAATGAAAATTTTATCGTTCTTAGTGCTTCACTGTGATAGAGTTGAGAGAGAGGTTGATTCGTATATTCAGAAGAAAAGATAAGCAACCAACCTCTAAACATTCATTCGCATTGCCATAACGTCCAAAGAGTGCTGCCAAATAATCCTGTTTATATATTCCACACGGACGTGCTTTAGCAAATGTCAAAACCGCAGAAGCCACTGTCCATTTCTGTAGAAACATCAGTGGTTGAAGTGATTTAACAGAACGGCTTTGCCGATTGAAACGAAATTGAAAGGTATAATTGCTCGTCTATGGAGACAAAACCTCACCCTAGCAATGGCCATGTACGCTACAATAAGAAAACCGGTACGATTGAAACCGTGTGTACAGTGGACACCAACGATTTCTCCCGGATGATTCTAAAGTTCAAGCGGCTATTAGAAAGATTAGAAGATTAATACTGGAACGTACGACGTGATTACTTACTTTAGTGAAATCCTGAACAAGTTGAACGAAACGCGCCGTTTCTTCTCTTGTTGGCGATGTATCATGACCAAATAGAGGCATTTTGTGATATATACACCCTCGCTTTTTTACCTAAAGTTTTTGTTACGGAGAAAATTTAGCTTTCTATTGATCCGTTTTTCATTGTTTTTTTCACTGTGCGGATCTCAGTTCTTCTAGCATTCAACTCGTTTTTTCGTCTTCTTTTTGAACATCGTAGAATACTGGTCGCGTACGTTCTCTTGCAATCTCGGGAATAATCTGGCTATGGTGTTCCTTAGCGCGTTCGTTGTTCATTGCCGAAGTGTGTTGGGGGCAGAGCTTGGCACGTGCGCATGGAGACGAGCATCACAACCACTCGGCCGCGGTGCAGCATAAAGAGAAAGCACAATATATAATAAAAATTGTGAGCGATCAACGGAAAATTGCAGCAAATCATCAATATCAAAATGAACTAAAATATGAAGATTGCATGACTGTCGAGTGATAGAAAGAAAAGCCTAAGATAGTTCTCAAAAAATTGCATAATTGCAAAAAACTGAAGCCCTATCGAATCACATACCTCTTCATCATGATAGTAAACGGTCCGTCCTGGTAAAATCAATCCACAGTCCTAACTTCCTTCCTTCCAGTGACGGATGGGTAAAGACATGTTTGACATAAAACCGTAGCGGCTCGTCAATTCGATCATCATAAAGAGAACAGAGTGGGGTTTTGAATGGAAGGAATAATCCATCAATCACCTGTAGTAATTCACATTGAAAGGCGATGAAATGATTTATAAAAGAAAGGATCATAAAGAGTTCGTACATTGACGATATCATAATAAAAATCGCTTTATGATGTCACAGAGATTATCGATCTATTATTGATTAATATTGATTGGTGGGATCATGAGGTGGATGATAGGACTAGTTCTACAAAATAATAGGCAATACGTGAAAAATCACTAATATCCAAAAATTTTAGGACATCTTTGTTTCACTAAATCTTTGCTATTGATTACATAACAAAAACTCAGAAATACTACCGATACTTGAAAATTCGTTGGCGCCTAATTTCATAGCCAAATGTTCTTTTTTTAGGCCTGTGCTTTCTATCAAAACTTCGCTTCGATAAAGCCTTGGAGCTTGTGGATCGTGATGACGCTCAGGAGAACTATTTCAACTCATAATTAGCTATAAAACGACAATATCAGCATTTAGACTAATGAGAAACTGACAAACTACAGCAGTGTTCCCATACTCGGCACTACTGGGTTGGAGAGAAATTTTACGAATTTTTACGTTTTTCTTGATTATTTTTCTTGCAAGTGATTTTTGCTTTATACCATCATTCAGAGCAATTTCTTGTGCTTATTTTGAGATATAATACTCAATACTTGTTCTAAAATGGATTTGTCCTGAGAGCAAAAATATTGTTGATGTTACACGAGCACCGCTTGGGTTTAAGTGCTGCTTTGGCACGCAACAATACTCGTGTTGCATCACAATCATTTTTGCTCTCGGGACTGTTTTCTCCTGGATGAAATGTATAAGTATTATAAATCGAAAAAACCGCAAAAAGCTGCTTCACATGGTAATAAAAACAAAAACTTTGATGCATCAAAAATAATTGAGAAAAATAAAAAAGTCCGAAGAATTTCTTGCCTGCTCAAAAATAAGCTCGATAAAACTTATAATTCTCAAAATTATCATCATAGTCTGTGAAACTTGCAGATGATTAAGAAACAGAATTTATGAAATGTATGCGCTTTACCTTTCCAACTTTAGGACAATACATCCATCGACGAGGCACTCCAAGACGCGCGCTTTTTGACGTCGTACCCTCCATAGCTCAGAAAAAGTTGAACGCCGTTTAACTGTTGCTAAAAATATGAAAGAAAAAATGAAAAAATAACTTAAGAAGAAAGAGAATACAAAATAAGACGGAAAATTTAGGGTGGAAAGGGGCAGAGACAGACTCGTTGTCAAATGACGCGTCGAAGTCTGAGGCGTTCGGTCCGTGTTGAGATTGACCGTGGCGCGCGGGGCAGTCGGCAGTTGGCGGCGCGCATCCCATCGATGATGATGTGGTGATGCTCTCCAGGAGCATTGCTTGGATGACAGTCGTATGCCATCGGCTGGACTAGAATGGTGGAAAGTGAAGGCTACGATATTACGTTGTTTCACCGCGACAACGATTTCCTGTCCCTGCTATCCGGGAAAGCGATAGGAGAAAGATATTATGCTCAGCGAATCCCTAGAGCGATAAGACCCCCACTGGGCTGCTCTTGCACGCGATAATGAAAAATGGAAGAGTTGCTGATACCCGCTCGAGTCACTCGACGATCAACGGGACGACAGGTGATACAGGTGATATATATATATATACATATATATATACATATGTATCTATATATATACATACAAGCCAGAAATCTAAGCTGTTGAATGATTAGCAACACTCCTATGGAAAGTTTCTCTCCAGCGAATGAGATCGGTTTTTTTTTTGCTCCCTCCTAGTCAGAAAGAACCAAGTGTTATTCCAAATTTTAATGCGTTCCGCTCGAGTTCGATGGTCCCTCTGATGTGTCGTCGGGTCGGACCATCGAAATGTTCTTAGAGAATAATGATCATCTCCTTTTTAGTTCTACGTCCTCAGAGAAATCTCTCATATTTTTGAACATTTGAGGAAATATTCTTGTGGATCTCTTCAGTCTTCTTTCGCTCTTCTTCACTCAGTCTCTTCGCTTTTCCTGTAAAAATCTGTGGTGGAGATCTTTCTGTAATGAGATTGATTTGTTCTTCTCTGCACCATTTGATCTACTCACCCCCTTTCACTGAAGAGAGCGAGATCAGAGACGATACGGCCTGTTCACAGGGACATTCTCATCGACGGAGACGGTCTGCGCGAGCCTGCGCTATACAGAATGGCCATCGCTAACCACTGAAGTGAATAGTAAATGGGAAAATCACAGAAATATTCTATCAAATTTTTCGAAAATTCCTTGAAAAGATAAATAATAAATAGGAGTTGATCAGCACTTTTCAAGAGGATTTCGGTGGTGGTCCCACCCCACGGCACATCAGAGGGACCATCAAACTCGAGCGGTGCAGCAAAACTTTGAATAACACTTGATTTCAGAGTTTCGAACTGGTCTTAATGAAGCTTTAAGCGATTCTTAGCTTTCTTTAGGCATGAATGTTTTCAGTCGATGGATTACTCCTACTAGAGAATATGCAGAAATCCTTCGTACCGACTAACTATACTGCGCTCTAAAAGTTCTCTCATATCCAACAATGTTGGATGACATAGAAAACTTTAGGCAGGAGTTGAACCTGCTGCTCACCCTTTAGGTGGCAGTAAAATTGAAATTCAATTCCATTCTTTTATCGCGTAACCCTCAAATGATAAAGAAATACGATCTGACCTTTCGTTTCAAGTGTTTCTCGAGACCACGCTCAAATTTCAATATAGGTGATAGTTATTTTTGAGCCATACAAGTGGTCTATTTGAGCACTTATACAGCTTAATCAAACTTATATACTGCTTAATATAGGTGTTTAGGCCTTGCAGCCTCGTCACTTGCATGACACCTTTGCCTTCAGTCAGTTCACGGGGATCTACGACTTCCACTCCTCTATGCAAGGGGCAAAATCCCGACGAACTGACGGAACGAAACAGCATCGAGCAACTGACGAGGCTGCAAAGCGGAAACCCATATATTGCACTGTGTAGGTGCAAATATCAGACGGCATTCATGGCTCAACTATAATACCAGGCCTATTAGAATTTGAGCGTTGTTTCAAGAAATATTTGAAATGAAAGGTATGATATTTCACAAATATCGGCTAAGAGCCATCCAATGTACAACTATGCCGGTTCGCTGATTTTATCACTTATCGACGCTTGGAAAACGTTTGTCGTCGACTCCTCTATTTAGGAGGTAGATCCCTGAAGATCTGACTGAACGAAAATGCACCGTGCAGCTGACGAGGCTGCAAGGCTTAAACACATGTATTGGATTGTATAAGTGCCCATATCAGATTACATGCCTGGCTCAAAAGTAACTAAAGTAACTTTCAGGTGCAGTGTGAACTTCTTATTTGAGGAACACTATTAGTTTGGCACTATTTTGAGCCTATCGACAAGCAGCTTGTAGTCTTCGCTTAGCTCTTTCTTTAACTGCCAGTGATTCGAGGAGAGTATTTCATTGCGAAGATCCTCGTGGCACAATTTTTTCTGTTTTTGTGGGCAAAGAGCAGTTTTTCCTTAGCTTTATGGCTAAATCGAACCTTCGCACTTAGATGGCGGTGATCAAATTCCATACAGTATCCAGATACTGCTGAGATGTCAAGAGGCACCATTTTCTATTTGTAAGAGTATAATCGATCTCTATATGATTTGTGCTGTCAGGAGACTCACATGCCCTTCGGCGGTCTTCTCTCTAATCGAAAGGAAATCAAGAATTTTATTAGGTCAGACCATTGACGGCTGGATGCTAATGAAATTGAAATTTTCTAAAGTACAAAAAGTGATGTTAAAATGGGAGTTCTATAGTGCATTGGTCAATATACGTTCCTCGAAAGAGCGATAAGTCGGTTAAACTCCCTCCTCTCTCCTCGAGCTTCCAATTCTGGATATCACTCATCATATTTGAAAATGTAGGAGTCCTTTCGTTAGTAGAAATGACTATAAAGTATCCACCTATTTTTTTCTAAACCAGACACGAAGCTTTACAACATTATTTATTTGAACAGCTGACGTTTCGGCAGTTTCTTTTTTTTTAGACCTGGTAATCTGGTAATATTAGGTCCTCGAAAACCTCACTCTGATGGTGAATTTGAGCGATAGGAATTTTGCGTGGTAGAAGTGATTGCTCTACAGCAGCTTAATTCGCAAGACTGGATCTCCAGATAAGTATTGTCGCGAAAGTATTGTTTAAACACGTTGCCTACTAGGACACTATTTCGTCATATTCAATCGCATTCGCGTGAAATTTTATGGACATGGCAATGGCATACATTTTGTTAAGTTAGCCAACACGTAGGAATGTTTCAAAGTACATCACATATTTTACTGAGACAGAGAAATTCAGTCAACCAAACACCTCCATTACACTTCTGGAAAAAATCGCCAAAATCAGATTTGATGCATCAAGAACAAAGTCAGCTTTTAACATGCTGACCGCTTTTTATAAGTCTTCCAGTGAATTTTTAAATTGGAGATCACCGAGCAGAGTTCATATGGACTCGTAATTTACCCCCTGTATCAAAACTCCGCCTTATTTACTGGGCTCCTATCACTCGTGATTACGAGAAATCCTTAGTGCGCTTTATAGGTGGATTGGTAATAACAATCTAAAGCGCCTTTAAAATCTTTCGCGCTGATGTTTTATGTTTCTGCTCAAGGATGGTTACTTATGTCAAAATTCAGTCCGTCATGCGTCTGTGCTCTACGTTTGCCTATCGGGATGATTTGTTTAGTGTTAAGTTTGTCATCCAACTGTTCATCTATGCGGATACGGAGTTAACTAACCGTTTCACCAATGTATTTCGTCTCAAGCTTGGTAAGAGATTAGCCAGACTGTGCCTATACTTATGCTTTCATCGTTTCTACCGTTAGGACATATTTGTCATTGTTCTGTTGTACAGAGGCGGTCACATAAGCGGTTGCGAACTGATTGGCGCTTCTTCTAAACCTGCTCTGTTGAACAAGGTTTCACAGCTGTAGTTATTCTATTTGCACAAAAGTGAAGATGAACGGAATTTTGCTTTTGCTAGAATTTTCGTTTCGAGGCGTGTAGTTCCCTCTGAACCGTTTGGAATCCAAACAAAGGAGCGACAAATTCGAAGCAATTATAAGTGGTTATATCCCAAGCCAGTTTAACGGATTCTACTTCTGCTCTCTTCCAGTATACATATCGGTTGCTGTTCGGAACATGTTTCTAAGGAGCGCCTTTTCTATATGTGAAGGGTGAAAGCAAAGCTAGTGGACCAGGATGGCTTTCGATACCAATTCGCAATGTAGCAATTGTCGAATGAATTTATTTGTACGTTCTGGAGAAAGAGTTAATTATCTTTCGGTATCTAACGGATGACTTTCGTGTACTCTTTGGCTGTTCATTGACCAATCTGAAACATTTGTCAAAGTCTTCTTGAGTAAACCAGATAATCAAATGTTTATCTGTGTATCTACAATTGACTAATGGCCGTAGATCAATTAGTGCAGCTTCCCGTTTCGACATAATAGCAATAGTTAGGTTGGCCGCAATCGCTGCTCCATTGCTAAGCCAACTTTCTTACTATTAAGTCTTCTAAAGATGCCAGGCTGCGTTTATGAATCTGCACTTTAAGCTATCGAATGCTTACCAAAACTCAAGTAATGAAAATTAAACATCTGCAGTTACTTTCAATTTATTCACTTTATTTGACTCGTATCACAGGTTACTGTGCTGATCTCACTATTTCTTGCATTCGGTTCGCATCCTCACTAGGCTAAAGATTTTATCTTCTTCTTCACGAACATTGTAGAATGCTGTCGAGCAATTCTCGTTGAAATCTTCTGGACAGTCAGATTGGGGCGTGTCGTAGGCGTAAGGCGTTAAAAAGATTACCAACGGCTGCTAAGAGCGTGGAGGATCAACCCCGTATCGAGACTGAGCGTCACTAGCCACTAGGCTCAAGACGTCCCAAAACGTGTATTAAAAGTTGAAAATACGTTCCTCTCCATATCGCTATTGTTCCCTTTGAAGTACAGCAAGTTTTTCAACACATTGGCTGCTTTTTCGTGACTTCCTTTGCAGAACTCTCTTTATGAAACTCCATTATCTAAGCAATGATAAATTCGCCTCAAAATCTCACTTCACCTAATAGGTAGCGGGTCTGTGTTGAAACATGCACCGTTCCTTACATACCGTCGGAACGGCGCGGACACCCGTGTACCGAAACGGTGCAAGCCGCCTTGAAAGCGTTAACTCAACCTTTTGAAATTTTATTATTCATCAGTAATGAAGGCACAGTGACTTATCAGTCAGTGGCGGCATTTGTAATCTATTAATATTTGAAAAAGTATTCAGACATATTTCAGAAAATTGAAAGTCCTCTTTTCCTCAATTATTTAAGCATGCTGGGATTGTAGCCGAATATATATTCAAATAGCAGATAATCTGAAGTCATTGAATGATATGTACTGACACTTATCTCAAAAGAAACAAACGAACTTCATTTATAAAAGCATGTAATTTCAAGCTTAAATGAGCTTTTTCACTTGAAACGCTTGCTTTCGAAAAATTTAACTCGGTGCTTCATATTTCTGTCGCTTACTAAACCTAAATGTAAACACAAACTGTAATAACTCATCATCATTGAAATGCGTGTATTAAAGTGCTCATTGAGTTAGGACACGTTTCTCGTTCACCTTTATCCCAACTTTTTCGACATTGGTAATATACTCAACTGGTTCTGAATAAAAGAAAATTAGGTTTGATCCATGGCATGAACTGTTTTTGAAACCTCGCAATAAACATTAATAATCAAAGCCTATGCGAGGTTGGTACGCCAGGGCCATACACGCGTGTTTCGGAGTTCTCGCCCTTCTCGCCAGTGACCCACGCCCCACATTAAGCCCTGCATTGTAGCAAGCGGGAGGCGTATGTGGCGACATTCTTTTCGAAATTATTTTGAATGTTTATTGAGAGATTTTGAAAACTGTCGATGTCATGGATCAGTTTTGTTGTACCAGCCGAGATCCATCGACTGAGAAGTGGGTGATGGACCAGTGTCAAGGTACACTGTGCCATTACCACATACGCCTACCTCCTTGCTACAATGCACAGCTCAATGTGGGGCGTGAGTCACTGACGAGGAGGGCGAGACCTCCGAAACACGCATGTATGGCCCTGGCTACCAACCTCGCTTAGGCTTTGAACATCCTTTTTTTAATCAAGTTTATTCACATATTGGCTGAACCTCCAAAGTTCGTCAAAATGGTCGTTTATCGGAAATTTTCCACGATGAGGTGGCAGACTACTAAGAATGTTTCAAAAACACACTTGTAAACCCTCCGAAATAATTAACGACTGAGCCAGACAAATTATTGAATTAGTTCAAATTTCATCTGAATGTGCTTTAAGGTTTCAACGCAACATGAACCATAAATCGTCCATAGTTCACCTTTAATGACTGAGCGGGCCAACACTTCAATGTCATTTTTGCACTAAAATGCAATCATGCTCATATCGCCCATTTTATTTGAGGTTACACAATTTTGACATGTACTTATGCATGAAAGCTTAGTGTTCGGGCTGAGCAGGACAGTCGTCTGGTCGAAGTTTCGATTCGCACATCGCCTCGGAAGTCGGAAGTGGTTCCAGATTCGCCGGTATTGGATGACGGAATGCCATCTGGAGTGGAAGTATAGCATCAACAGAAACTATGAAGCTAGATTTTAGTTTCTTCCTAAAAACGTACTTCACGTTGAGCCGAAGTCCATCGTCCTTTGTGGAATTGAGCGATTCGCAGCCTTCTGCTCACTGCTGCCTTCTAAATTAGTTTGGCAATAGCAGTAAATGAATGAATGTTCACTTAGAAACGTAGTTAACAAAGATCTTAATCAACGGTGCCAGGAAGGCCTTGATGAGAGCAAAGGTAAGCAAACGTAGCAGAGCCTAAATCTGAGACGTGACAACATTATCTATTCCAAACTCACTTATAGACCAGCATTTTATCATGAAAAGCCTCTATGAAAAATCCGCCATAATTTGAGATTCAAATTTCTTCTAATATATAGACGAACAATAATCAAATGGATCCTACGAAGACCCATAGATACATACTAGAGTCTTCCTGAGTCTTAAACACAAGCACTAATTGAATTATTCGTCATGAAGCTGGACACATAGAGCTCTATTCCTCTGGGGTTATCAAACTGCTATCTCAGTTGTTGTAAGGAAACGCTCACTCCGACACACAAAAGTTTTGATGAGTTTTCAGCTAGAAAGTCGATCGCTCCAAAGAAATTGGACCTGATTAGCCCAGGATGTTGTCAGGCCAGTGACCCTTTGTGTATCACAAAATCAGTAGCCCATGACTACTGGCCTCTTTCCTTATACAAGAGGAAATCTTTACTATGAGAAATACTTAGATACGAGACAAGCGTGATAAATGTAAACTATGATTACTAAATTCAATAAAAATACTGACAGGTGGCTTTCGTTTAAATGGTTCCTCGTTGTCGAAATAATAGTGCGCATGCTTTACCCAATTGTCGTCCTCTGGTTTTGGTCTAGCAAATGCTTCTAAAATGTATAACAATGTCTCCTCATTTTTCGATGTACTCGAGAAGAAATAAGAGTAATCGTGAAACTGCTCTTCAATCGATCAAAGACACTGACCTATTTCGTCTTTTCCCGCTGTTGCATCAATAAGCTCCGATAATCCATAAAGTGTATCCATTGAATTTAGGGATGTTTGTGAGCCTACAACTTTCTTTTACTAAAATCATAAGTTTTTGAATTGACGATATTGCGTTTATCCTACCAAACAATACTTGTTCTAATGAATTGATCTGATTATGTCAGCGCCCAAATAGTATATCTGTGTGAATACGCTAGGTATGAGCTATAAATTGCAAGGAAACATTGATCAAAGGACTTCTTTGGTTTATGAATAAACAGCTTGATGGGATCTCATGCTAAGAAAGATAATTATCACCTTCCGATCCTTCTACGTCGTCGCTATCTGTGGTGTTCTCTGCCTTTTTGTTAGGAAAACGAAAGGGTGTCGATTGACCACCAAGAGGTGTTAGTAGTTTTGATTGACATGTTCCCGTTGTTTCACTGGGTGATACTGTAGAGAATCGGAATCCCTAAAGCTTCGATATATAGTAAAAGTCAGCAGTATATATTTCCATGCTTTAATTTCGGCATAGGAAAGTCTTAATCACCAATCGCCTTCTAGGTCGTCGCTATCTGTAATGCTCCTTGCCTCATTGTTAGGAGAAGGATAGAGAGTTGATTGAGCATCAAGAGGAGTTTGTTGTTTTAATTCATCTGTCATTTTCGTTTCACCGGGTAATACTGTAGAGAACTTGGCATCCCTGGAGTGTCAAAATATGGTAAAAATCAGCAATGTCTTCCTCTTTTGACGGAATTTGAGAGAAATATTGGTTACCATTCGCTATCCATTATACTGTAATCCTTTTCAAGAGCAGCAGCGTTCTTTTCAGCTACAACTCTTTGTATTTGTTTCCTAAAAGGTATACCCCAGTGATGAGCGTCGTAGAGGATTAGAAAACCAGAAAATCAGCAAACTGACATCTTGCATACTCGTCGCTGACCTAGATCATCGCTTGAAGTGTTTGACATTTCTGTTGAACTGAAATATCATAAAGATCCAAAGTGAGATATTTCGTCAAAACACGAGATTACTGTGCTTCTACTTATGCGTGGTAGGATAGGAAAGTGATAAGCGATGCAGCAGTCAGGAGGTAAAGTGCTGGTTCGTCGCCAACACTTTTGCCAATCCATGCACGATCTTGCTAGCGAGTTATAACCAAAACTGCAAAGACAGTTGACTAGACCAGCCTTTTGGGGCATTAACAAGGGCGAAATCCTCAAACATCAGTCCACTCAACTCACAGAGTGTTCAAAGACCTTTGTGGAGGATATATGCGAGTTCTTATGAGAGAAGGAAGAGAGGAAGTGAATCAGTGATATGGAGACAAACCTAGTGTTCATCTTACTGCCATTAACTGACGAAGTAATTTCATTAGTACTTCTTGAATTCAAATTTTTGCATCCAGTCTGAAAACATCCCAAAAAGATATGAAGAAAAATTCAGACAACATAATTTTTTTCACGGCTGCAATCACACTAATTCAGTCTATGTCGCGTTGCCGTCTCTCTCAATTTTTCCATGTTTCTTCTTTTTTTTCTCCTTCTATTCTTCTTTCTTGTCTCCTACTCACCTTTTTTTAAGTCTGATTTTTGTGGACAGTCAGGCAACTTACCAAAATGAGGTATCACAAATCGTCAATCTCCGCCAATTTCTTAATCACTAAAGTCTCATCTGCGTAAGGCTTCTTCATCGATAGTTAAGGGGAAAAAATCTAAGCGCTTACTTCTTTAGCATGATCAGTACCAGCAGCAGATCGTGTGAAGCTCGCCCGATTTCCCATTGAACAACCTTCGAAATTAACCTCACCAACCATGCTAGCTCCATAGTGATATGAATATCACATCATCATATGATACTTTTATCATCAATCATATGACTGAAGTTTCCTGCTGCTGATATAAACGTTGCCTTAGTTTCATGCTAATTGATTGTGCAATTTGTAGCTGTCTTATGCGAACAGTGAATGAGAATATGATAGTTTCAATTTGCTTTTGTCTCAAATGGGGCATACGGTAATGGCATCTTACGGTAAAGTTATTTCAAAAGAAAAAATTTATTACACGAATTAACCTTCTTGAAAGATATGGAGAATTGAGAACACTTCCCAGTATATCGGCGAATTTTCAACATGTGAGAGATCGGGAAAAACTGAGACCTGAAAGTCACCAGAACGTACAATCTACACAAAATTTTATGATCCCATGCTTGTCGCAAAAGATGCTAGCCAGTGATATTCTAGGAAATGGAAGTTTATCGGGTATATAATTGTGAAAAACTGGAATACACTACATGCAAGAAGGGTCTACACAGACTGGAAATCAATGTGACCTTTCAGGCTCCGAAGAAGGTGAAACGCGGCCACGTTAGCCATTGTATCACTATTGTGCTCTACTGCTGTTGCATTCAATAAATTCTAATTGAAATAATGAGTTACAGAAAAGAAAAAAAATCCAGGGAAAAGAAACGGGATGAAGCATGGATGAAAGCAGCTAAAAAGTCCTATTTAACCGCTCCAGCGGTGGTATAATGTCAAAATAAATGTGCAATAACGCCGTACGTTATGCAAGATTTTAAACGTCGGATGATGCACATCTCAGCATTAATGGACAACAGAAGAATTTCGAGAAGAAAAGGAAACCATCTCATCGATCATCTACGAACCTTGCTTGAAACAGGTTAAGAGGTTGGTCCTACTGCTAAATGATGCTGAATGAATAACTAAATAGTCTCTGTTCATAAGTAATAGTCGCATTACTTGCCCTATTCAACAGTTTTGAGACCTGGATACTGAATCAGAAACATCGACGAGCTTCGATATGTGAGAGATCGGGACAAACTGAAACGCTAGCCAATTATAATTCAGGAAGTGGAAGTATACTGCGCATATTAATCTGAAAAGTTGTTGTGAAGTGTACAAGAAGGGTCAACGTTTTCTAGACTATTATGAAGA
Organism: Parelaphostrongylus tenuis; assembly: GCA_019055375.1. Classification (NCBI taxonomy): domain Eukaryota; kingdom Metazoa; phylum Nematoda; class Chromadorea; order Rhabditida; family Metastrongylidae; genus Parelaphostrongylus; species Parelaphostrongylus tenuis. Next base: position 70 of record JAHQIW010000520.1, on the reverse strand, counting down.
CCAAAAGAAAAGACTTTGTTCAATAATTGTCTTAATTTGCTTGATAATCATTTTTTGAACCAGGCATGTG
>JAHQIW010000519.1:0-55738 GCA_019055375.1 Parelaphostrongylus tenuis | reverse complement strand
AACTGTTGAAGAAACAGATGAAGGTTTGTTAATTATTTGCTGTAGCCACCTTTTGTCAAAAATGTCCTACCGTATGAACGAAGATCATTACTAAGTTCATGCTCCCTTTTTTACCTTCATTTTTCTTTATACTCTTTACATTCCTCAATGGGTGTTTTTTAAGACGAGCCTATAGCGCTGTTAGCAAAATTGCCCTACACTTTACACGTGATCCTTGTTTCAATACCGTTTATGAATGTATGGAGTCGCTTATCCTCCTGAGGTCAATTATATAGTGCGATCTTTCTGACAGATTGAAAAACATCGAAAACACTAGAAAATATCGAGTACTCCAGCAGATCGTCATTGTAAAGGCGAAATTCAATTAGCTCTACGATGTTACTATGATAGAGTCTAATGCACAGCGCATTTCTAGGACACTGATAAATGCCAAACACGTTGCCATTTAACCCGTCAACAGATCTGATTTGTTTCTTTCTACCTTTCTTTTCCTTCTTCTGTATGGAGAGGAGAGGGGAAAGAACACATGGCAACAATCCGATGAGAGAGAAACGAACAATTCTGCAGCAACTGCTCTTGAATTTATTATTCTTCAAGCCATATTACGCCGCTGTGATTTGCCGATCAATTCATCAACCTTGTGAAAATTTTAAGAAGCGAATTACTTGTGCTAGTTTCTAAAATACGCTAAAATTCTATAGTTTGATCGTTTCCAAAATTGATCAATATATATTGGATGAGCAACCCAAGCCAGATTGATTCTATATCTCAGGAGTGTTATAAGAAAGAAATAAAAGGAATAGAAGTGTGAGCGTCTCATACCCTAGTGGACTCATTAACTTTATCATACGTTACCTGTGATGAGCATTAGCCCATTACATGCCCAGCAGTCACAAGGTCACATTAATTTCGCTGTAGCTTTTGCAATCATCAGCCAGTGAAGTTCTATTTTTCGACTCGAAAAAGTGGAAAAGGGCTCAAACTGGTATTCAGACGTCACGAAAAAAGTGGTTTTGAAGAGCTATAATTTTCGTACTCTACTCAAACCATAGTCTATGGGTGCGCACCAAAAAAAACGTGCGTATGTGCATGCGGTGCGTTATGAGTTAAATTGATGTAGAAAATCAGAAATCACCTAGAACATGACCGGCATTCAATGAGACCGATGCGAGAGTTACGTGCAGGTGATCTACGTACTGGTGAGAAAATCGACCAACTACAAGTGAGTTCAAATACTCAGATGGAGTTTTTTCTGCCTTTTTATTCATTTATCGATAATAGTTCTAACATTTTAGTCTCTTCTACACACTTAAGTCTGAGAGGGATATTCTAGCACTTCGCGTTAAAAATTTGAACTTTTTTATCAAGCCAAACATAATGTTGGAGATTCTTCAGCTTCACTATCTCACACTGATTTGTCCTAAATGAAAGTTTTGTAAATCAAAGGGAATAGCTTATTAAGGCTACTGATGACTAGTTTTGAGGCGTAGTCGAAAATATTTTAATGAGTTGATGATGTAAGAGTGATGACATTGAAGGTGGATTGGATGTCGACACGACGACGTGATGCACCACTTGTAGATGACGAACCTCCATTGAATCGTGTTTTCGAGTGATCCAGAGGCGATGAACAATGACAAGCCGATGATTTCCGGTCAGCTACTAATCTTCGAGTTGGACGAGGAACCACCCGAAGTGAAAAAAGAAGCAACGACAAGCAAAGGTAAGCAAAATAATACGATCAATAGGATCAAGTCATAGATTTCTTCGATCATTTCAAGCATATTTGCCTTTTCTGGAAAAGCGTCAATATCTTTTTCATGAATTCAGGAGAATTTCCCTCGAGCTACTTTCTCAGATAAGTATAATGAGCAATTGTAGTTGAAGTTAATATCACGATTACTCAATTAACAGAGAAACTATTCACGAATGTGAAATATAAAAACAAGAGTGATGGAATACGAGAAAAACGTGAGAATCCAGGTGGCTTCAACTCACGATTACCTTCTCCCAAGGCTCACTACGTTTTCCGCTGTACCAGAGCCCTGGCACTACCCTTCCTTCAACTATATCTTAACCTTCAAAATAAATTCAATAAAGAATGCTTTAAGCCTATACGAGGTTGGCACGCCAGGGTCATACACCGGTGTTTCGGAGGTTTCGGCCTCCTCGTCAGTGACCCCCGCCCCACATTAAGCCCTGCATTGTAGCAAGGAGGAGGCGTATGTGGTGATGGCATAGTGTAACAATGACACTGGTCCATCACCACCTCTCAGTCGATGGATTTTGGCTGTTAGATCAAAACTGATTCATAAGATCGACTGTTTTTTGAACCTCGCAAAAAAACATGTAAAATAAATCCAATAAAGAATGAATAAAGAATTTAAAGATAAAGAATGAATGAGGAATTTATTGGATTTATTTTGAATGTTGAAGATGAAGAATGAATGAAGATTTTATTGGATTTATTTTAAATGTTTTTTGCAAAATTTCAAAAACAGTCGATCTTATGAATCAATTTTGATCTAATAGCCAAAATCCATCGACTGAGAGGTTGTGATGGACCAGTGTCATTGTACACTGTGCCATCACCACATACGCCTCCCTCGCTACAATGCAGGGCTTAATGTGTGGGCGGGGTTCACTGACGAGGAGACCGAAACCTCCGAAACACCAGTGTATGACCCTGGCGTACCAACCTCGTTTAGGCTTAAAGCATTCTTTATTGGATTCATTTTGCATGTTATTTGCGAGGTTTCAAAAAACAGTCGAACTTATATATCTTAACCGATTCAGTGGCTATTAGCTATTGCCCATCAACGGAAAGATCTGAGTCAACTACATATAAACACCAACAAAGTTGAAATCATGGTTAGGATTACAATTTTTGGTTTGTGTTCCCTAGATTAGACCCGTTGACGGGCTGCTGGCAGCCACCGCATAGTTCATAAAACACGGTTCAGACAAAAGCAGGGAGACGACTCCAGTGATGCTGTGGAGAACATAGTGAGCTCGGAAACTATAACAGTTGCTTCCAAGACACCTCGAGTTTTTTGTTTTGCTCGCATCTCAGCACTCTTGCGATTATATTTCATATGGTACCCTGCGCTAAAAATGCACCAGAACGGAGGATAAAGTTAGGAAATATTCACGAATGGTGTTTTCCACACGTTTTTGTTCCAACTGATATGATCTCTCCAGAATCCTCTTCGCCGTCTTCATTATGCGCTATCTCAAGAAATAATTTATTCGCCATTACTGGTGGTCTTGGCGCCGCGTGTGTTGCTCTGTTCGTCGCCGTTCTGACAATGTTCCTCAAACTCAACAGAATCGATGGTATGCAAATAATGATTTTTTCTTGGAATTTTTTTACTGTTCAAGTATCTTGAGTAATCATGAAGCTTATTATTCACTGCTATTTCGCATTTTTAGAACTACAGCCTTGCCATGAATTATTTGTGGTTCAAGTTAGCAGTAAATTTTTTGGGCTAGCTGCTTTTCCTCTGAAGATTTCCGAAATTGAAAACATCGTTCTTGTTCATGTTCATCGTGGAAGTATCCATTATCGTCGTTAGAAATTATTACCTCAAAATAACTGTTACAAACCTTGACGACTTTTTCACTACTCTCCTTTTCTTGTTTTTCTTTGCTGAAAAATTTACTCTAACTCAGCTTAATTGAGAAAATCTGCTTACGTCTACATGGACTTTGCTTATGATCAAGAAAGTTTAATCACTCTAGCAGTGTTCCACTCATCGTTATATAGCTATAGATCCCAAGAAAATCAGGGTATACAAAGTAGTAATGTAGTTTGAAGCTTCCTGAGATGAAAGATTGTCGATGAAGAGATATTTTAGTGTATATGCTTTATAATGATAATGATCGAACGTTTAGGAAAATGGTCCGATGAAATCAGATACAGTCAGCATCCGAACAGAGTGGTTCCTTTAGGAATTCGACATCCACCTCAACAGCACAGCAGCTGATCGGTCAGATCTCGTTTGTTTTTTCCTTAGAAGAAGTTAGAAGAGAACAAAAACACATTTTTTTCTCAGACTAATTCATCAGAAGAATTCGATAACATACGGTCTTTGTTGTTTCGTTTATTTCCTTTTTCCTCCATGGCCTTCATGTATCCTGCTGACTTTCATCAATTCTTCGAGGTAATGATATTCTATGCGATAAAAGTATTGAAACTTATTTATTGTTTCGGAATACAACTGTTAAAGCTTTGCCACAAAGTTTTCCTTAATAATTATTATTGTTTGTAAATATTAACCACCAATAAATGTCTGAACTGATTGTTGATCACACAAGTTGGGAAAATCGCTTGTGACACAATGGAGAAATAGTTACTTGGTTAACCAAAAGTGATGACTTCTTCTTTATTATCTAAGTTTAGGTTTTTTACATCATCTCACGTCCGCTCATTATAATTTACATGAAAGTTTATGCATATGTGTAGTGTAGTAGTTAGAGAGTGTCGTGTATGGCACACGTGGTTGATGGTTCAATCATGTACTTGTTACGAAGCCTTCAAACCACCCCAATCGTCAGATTACAAAAAGCCTTAGCTCAATACATCGATAAACCATGGCAACTCATATGTGCGTTAGAGTACCTATATCATGCTAAGAGTGAAGTAGGTGAATCGCTTCCTCCCGAATGAACTGATCAACGCCGTTTTACCCGTTCATTCTATGTTAAAGCTCATCTTTAAACTCTTAATCACAAATAGTCGCTGCTCCATTCATTTTCTTAAATTTTCTTAGCCTTTCTTTTTCTTCTCAGATATCTTCCTTAGTCTTCTCCTTTCAATGTTAAACATAAGAAAAAAGACACAGAGTTTGCACTTTCTAGAACTGACTATCGATCAATCCACTATAGGCACAATCAAATAATTCCTTTTTTCATAATAAACAGGACACAAGACTGTTAACAATTAACTCGGCGTTTATCAATCCATAAGGGATGTGTCGTGCATTCGTCTTCAATTTTCAACTTCGTTTGAGATGACTGAATGCAAATCTGGCGTTATGACTCGCGGTGGCCTTTCCGCTGTACCGAGTCAGTGCTGCTTGTCGTTCTAGACAAGTCTGATATAAATTTACGACCCCGGAGGGAGGATGACGTGGTGAGCCATGAGCGCATACATTATAGTATGATGATAATGGCTGGCGTTCCAGCAGTCGCGCTGTCTTCAGTGAATAGAGGAGTCAAGTTGACAAACAAACAAACATCTTTCGCCTAAAAATCAATAAATTGATTCAAACTGGGTTGGTTTGGTTACACAAGTTTGAGACCACGTTATCACAGCAGAAAATAAAATGAGGCACCACTCTTCTACTAATCCGCGTTGATTCGAACCTCCGCTAGGCTCCATTGACAATTTGGTTACCTTTTATCTCTTAAACTCCTTCCGTATGTCGGTCTCCTGCTAGAACTGCCGCTTCCCAACGTTTTCTCTGTTTCGATGCTCATTTCAATCATTCAGCACCCGTTTTCGAGACTATTCATGAATCAACGAGGTAATGTCGTCGGCGAAAGCTCTGGGAAGTGATACAATCGCTTTGTTACGTGGTGGAAAATCTCACCTTACTGGGTGCGGAAAATATAAACTTAATGAGTTTCACGCTGGGCGACATTCACTGCACTCAGATTTCAATCAAGTTGATTTAAAGACATGATAAAAATTTAGGAGTTTATGAGTCCGTTTCCACAGTGTCATGGTGTCAACGTAAATCCGTAGTGTGAGTTTAGAGTATTGATCTCGCGCACCATCGAGATTTAGCTTATATCGGCATAACAATTGAACTTCATCGCACTAGCCGATGTTAATTTGCATCCTATAACCTGTCTTACTACAAATTTTTGAGCTCAATTAAAAATGTTTTTGTAGAAACAAAAATCTCACATCGTTTTTCTAATCTAGCCAGGCACACTATTCGTCCATGTAAGACTCTATGCAGTTGGTCTTCAATGATTACTCGTTCACTTTGACCCCCTGGATACGACAAGAACACTCCACCAGCTATCCTAGCCCCGCGCGGCGTGGCGGGGCTGGCGGAAGGTCTCTGTCGTGTCCAAAGGGTTAAAACAGTTTAAGACAGCGGAACAATAAGTACTCAAAGGAGCTGTCTACTACGCGATTATACGTGTAAGCATTAAGTTTTGTTTGCTTTGCTTATTAATGCTCAACTGTGTATCCAAAGAGTTGGAACAACGAAGATTTCTGTCATATTTCATATCAGTTTGATTTCTCCAGACTTCAGAGAAGACGAAACTGTCAATATATTAGGCATTAAAATTTTACTGTTGTACTCAATGAATTATTTAGTTGACAACTTTGTGGATGCTTATCAAGGAACTACGGAAATTATCTTTACTTTTATTTACAAACACAGAAAACAAAACCAACACAATAGCAAATGAGCAAGCAATTAATAAGTGTGTAATCACAAATTTGGACTATTTCATAGCATATTTGGTATCTGAATGTTTTTTTTAGAAATCTTATTATCAAACCTATACAAGAATAAAATTGCATAGCAGCAGTAGCTGTTATCAGTGTAGCAAAAATGCGTTATGCCATTTCTAGGGAAAGACCAAAACACAATTTTGTAGTTGCCTATTCCTTCATCACTTTGTACATAAGGAAAAGAAAGATCTTCTCGTCGATTCACGACTGTGTGCGGTGAATATAAATGTCAGGTTACTACTATAAATTAGATAGATGATGTAGATAGGAAGCAAGAAACTGTGAACAAATAGGAAGATATCTGGATACAATCAAGGACTTAGAAAGGAGTACTGTATTCGGCGATCGTCTCGAAAAATTTACGTCGTTCGCTAACAGGTACAGCCAATGTGCGCCGCACGTCCTCAGCAAGATATTCGGAAACACTTTCAACCAATGAAATCACTGGATTACTGTGGAAGCGAATATCTGTAAATATACAATAAGACGGATACCGACCATCAAAAGCATGATATTAAAAAACGTGCCTGTTCTCCTGTTCTTATTCATCTTCCTAGACTTGACTGCTGAATTTGTTTTCTCGGAGCACAGTACCTCCGAGAACAACTCGTCCTTGTCTAAAGTGTATTTGATTATTGCACAGTTCTTCTCTACAAATAACATAGGACTGAATGCAAACTCAGGATAAGAGGCCAGGAGCTAACGAAAGGGTAGGCAAACAGGCAGCCAGCTAGATCCTACAGGCTATGACTAGCATTATAGCAAAATGATAGAACCGAAAGATAGGAAAAGGAATACGCGTGTAGAACCAATTTTCTCGTAGCCCAAAAGCGTTGTGCAATTTTATGCATATTGATTCTCGCTCGATATTTTGATTGTCCAAATCTCAAAATTGTCTGCGACAAGAATAATCAACGTTTATCCGAGAATTTTGGCATGACCATGTAGAAAGTACAACGAAAACGTATGCAGTATCGCTACGACAGTCAATACGCATACTTTGCACTGTGTTCCTAGGGTGAATAATCTGTCGGCCACTACCAAGGTATGTTCACACATGCTCAATAAATCACTGCACAATTCTCTTGCATACTTACCGTGATGACGATCGCTTACGTCCTGAAGAAGTGTAAAACTAGCATCAAGGTAGTAAAACTTGAAATAGAGAAAAAAAAGATGAATTTGTGAGTGTCAACTAACCGCTAACGACAATTGGTGAGTCGCCACCGCGTCGCTCATAGGACGAAATTCGCCGCTGAAGTTCGGCAACTTGTGAATCACGAACGCACAGATCTCGTTGTAGACGTTGAACATCGTCACTGAGATAGCAAATGTCAAATTCTATCACGTTAATGATTTCACAAATATGTTTGAATCCGTTCGGGATGACAGTAGATCGATCGTGCAGCGAAAATCGCAAGCTGTACGCGCTTTTTTCAATTGATTATGATTTTTCTCACCATTTTGCGAAAAACTCAGTTCTTCTGGTATGACTGTGATACTCCATGATTTCCTCCACAGGCACATAAGCATTGGTTCATATTAAAATTTTTTACAAGCGAGAAAAGTTTGAAGGTTAAAAGTGACCGTCTTTTCGCTCTTACAGCGCTGTATAAAAACTTTCCAAAAACCAAACTTAGTTCTACAACGAGATTTATGCTATCATACGGCTACTAAGCTTATAAACAAAAACCAATTATAGACCTTAATCAAACAAAGAAATTAGCGCTAAGTGTGAAATGTAATCTTATTTTCTTTATTACAGTGCAGTGAGAAAGTTTCACCACAAATGAAAGTGAAAATAGTTGAGATCACCAAGCTTTAAGCCTTCGAGCAATCATAAAAAATCTAATTGAAGAGCTCTGTTCAGCGAAAAATGCCTTCAAATGTACTTGAAGAGGTACACGCCCATCCCAAATGAGTAAAATATAGTACTTCTCCTCTGTACCCTTATCAGTACTCTTATCATTTCCTGAAGATGAGGAGATGGCCCTTTTGTCTTTTCCTCAAACTTTGGTAGTCATTCAATTGCTCAAACCTCGAAAATTCTGATAGTGCACTTAGTTTCCGAAAAAGCCTTCATGATGTCCTGTAGCAGCGAGAATAACATCGAGTTTCACACTGCATTAGTGCGCATTATCGTGTCTCTCGACCCGTGCTGCGCACAGCATCTCAAAGCCGCCTCGTAAATGTGCGATTTTCGTTATTTATTTGAAAATTTTTTCCCTCATTTCGAAGACATTTCTGGGGTCCACAAATCACAAAATTTTAAACTTTGTCCTATAATTCTCTGGGTCTACGCTTTCATTTCTATTTTATATTGCTGAATCAACAAGATTAATCCTTTGCGAAACGTGGCCTTCATTTCGCTCTTCTAGCGCTCTTTGAAGACTTTGCCAAAAACTAAACTTAATTTGAAACCATAGAATTTATGCAGTCAAATATTTATAAAAGTTTGTTGAAAGATCATCCACGAACCCCTGTGGAGCGAAAATAAGTGACGAGTGTGAAACTCAATCATATTTTCGCTGCTACAGCGCAATGAGGGAACCTTTTCAGAAAACAGTTATAATTTTGAAATCGCCAAGATGTAAGCTATCAAATGCTTACTGGAAGTCTGAAGCGGGAAAGGCCCTGAATCCGATTAGTATTGTAGAGTCCCTAGACACTGCGCAATACACGTAAATCGGTATGTTGGAATAGAAATTAACTAACATCCGCACCAATTCTACAATGACAAAAAAAAACTCCAAAACAGTTTCGTAAAACATTGCGTACTATATTATCGTATTATTCGTACAACATTACGGATGAGAAAGATGTAAAAAGTGCAATTATTATAACAAACGAGTTTGTGAAAAATCCAAGAATATTCTTGAATATATGAAACATCGAGTATTTCAAAATCTGAAGACCCCTCACAGTCGACATTGTATCCTAGATCTACCACCGATGAAACGGCTTACTGAAGTTATTCTGGTCAGACTGATTGATATACAGTGGCAGGACTATCTCCTGCCACAGATACCTGACATAGAATAGACGATTTTTTTTAATATCAGAAAAAAGATAGAAGCGATGAGAACTAGTCAACATACGAAAGCGCGTAACTGGAACCACACTGCAATACCATCGCTAGACGTAACAATATCCGTTCAAGCGTTCATCGAGTTATTCAAACTTTAATCATGTCTGTGTGATTGAGATGTACTATGAAGAGACGAGAACAAGAGTTCTACTCACCTGTCACCTTCTCGAGCTCGCTGCTCCATCAGCGCTGACAGCCGTTCGTCAAGTTGAGCGTTTTCCACGCATTTAGCAGAATAAGCAGCCGACAACGTTGTCAACTCTTCTCGCATCTGCTCCAACATTGCACTGAAAGAGAAGAAGAATGAAGAACATCGCTGGAGAGGAATTATTCTCTTCATTGCCATGACAGTGATTACGACTAACAAATTTGGTCAAGGATTTCTTTGTTATCGTAATTTTACTTCAAAATGACCAGGAAGCGAAAACATACTATGATTAGAATATAATTCTTGATTCAAAGTAACTAACTCATCGAAAAAATCGAAAACATCTTCAACTAACTGATAAGAGACAAACTTCAAATCGCAATGCATGCACAATGGGCTGAGACATGATTTCTACCCGATTGAGGTTCGTAATTGAAATCAATGCGCCAACCTCCTTCGTACAGCCCCAGAAAAACTTTATGTGCTCTCATCAGCATACATATCCCACAAACCCATATCACTAGCGGCTCTCTGTCGATTGTAGGATTAAAATGTCCATTAAACAGTGTTTTCATATTAACCGACAGATTTATTGAGTTATCCTATAATTTCATCTGCACTATTGCTTTATTCAGCTTTTTATTCTATTTCGGATCGCAATGTTGCCAAAAGCTGTGGTATCTTGGAGAAAGTTTTAGTAGCTTCAACCAAACACTTTGATACGGTTGTAGTACCATCTTCCCATCTAAATGAAATGGGCTACTGCGAGGTGATGTCTCAATAAGCGGACACTTTATGCACTGACCGACACATTACCGCGCTGCACTGCACTTCTTTCGAGACCCTGCTGCGACCGCACAGGCAGGACCTTCTCAAATTCATAATCACTGGAGATGAGTCCTGGGTCTCCTACGAGAACAACCACGCGCTATGCCCCCCCCCCGCTGCTTTGGCGGCAAAGACCGCAGCTTTGGAGGCTTTTCTAGCCGAAAGTCTCTATTTAATCTCCCCATAACGGGCTGATTAGATCTGTTTGATCAAATACATGCTATGTTACATATAATGACAACCTACATACAAATCAAGCAATCGGACGCGTACTTATGGATAGCCAGAAGTAAATGTCAACATGAACCAAGTGGCGAGTGACCTAACCAAGTGATCCGCTCATCGTGACAAATTCGACAAGATTCAGTCATCTATCGTTTACAAAACAATCACCTCTGTTTCCTCGTCTTCCAATTATCGTAATTTGTCTTGTATCTTATGTCTTTGCTCAAATTTGTAACTCTCTCGCTCCTACAGTACTTTAGCAAAATATCGGTTGTTTCCTTATCTATCTCATGTTCATAGTTTGCCTCTTCTATATTCATTTTTCAAAGTAGTATTCAACCGTCAACTCATCGTTCTTAGGTCCATAATTCCTTAGCTGCGGGACTTCCATATCTATGCTTTTCCAAACTTCTTATTGACGTCGTGAAGTCGAACGTTGAATTATTAACTCATACGACAACATCACTTTCAGTCGTATAATTCATACAAGCTGGTGATTGAACCACGTTACGATTCTTAAACACCAATCATAGTTTGTATATATTTTGTGTCTGTACATATGTTAAACATGGTGTTGTAATTTATGTTTTGGCTATTGATATAAAAGTCTAACCCAAGCTTCACGGTCGCTATATTTACGGTCTCGATCGGTTCTGGGCATTGGCAGAGCATTCTACTGATGGGAATTGCTCGACAATAATCAGATAATCAATGCCGAAGTCCGACTACGCTACGAGAGACAACTTTAAAAGTCGGCCGTAGCAATACGAAAGACGTGTTCGCAAAACGATTCCGTGTCTCCCGTTCTCTAGTACAACGTCGACGCCACACATTGCAGAGTCAACTCGCCACATTTTGGAGAAACTGGGCTGGACGATGATACTACAACCACCGCCTTAATGATCCTCCATCGGATTACCATCTCTTCCGTGCTCTGGAGCAGCATCTGCGGGAGACAATTTGATGATCACTCCAGCTTAAAAGTGACCTCACCGACTTCCTTCTTGATCAGCCTCATTCTGGGAACGCCGCAACCAATCTTTGCACAGCAAATGGTTGCATATTATTGATCATGATGGTGACTGCATTGTTGATTAATTGATCTCGTCAAATAATAATTGAACTAACAAAAAAGTCGAAATGCGAAAGAAATTACGGGACAAATATATATATATATATATATATGCATATATATACATATATATACACACATGTAACATGTATGCACACATATATATATATATGTATATATATATGCATGCACATATGTTTGTATGTATAGTGTATTGTATGTGCGTGTGTTTACATGCCTATTTGTATATATACGCATGTGGGAACACACATGCATATATATACATATATAGATTTACATGTAAACTACTCATTATGCTAACTTAGATATACGAGAATATACTTACATATGTGTAAATTTACATATTATTTGTATATGATCTCTCAGATCCTCTCAAGACAACTTTATGGTGAACAAGCTATGAATAGAAAGCGAAAACTGCAGAAACTCTGCTAGACAAAGGAATTACTGAAAACGGATTAGATTCATTGCGCCAATTGATTATAGAGCCTCAGTTAGCCGTTTATTTCAACAATAGAGGGAAATAGTGAAATTGTAGTAGATTTATTGTTATTTAGCCGCTTTGAGCGGTGGTATGATGTTATAGATACATCCTATGATGTGGAGTGATGTGCAAAACTTTTGCATCACTCACAACTCGAAACTGCCGTTTCACTCTGTCCGTGGGCGCGTGTTCCAGCCCGTTGCACTACTGACGCCTATTTTGCCGGCACCCTTTCTACGCCACAACGCGTCTATTTCTCAGCAATCACCCGTCAATGGCTTAGGCTTAGATAGGCCGATATCGACAATGAACCCAGTCACGCTGACATATATAGGGCATCGGATGATCAAACAGAATTCTCGTTAGCAAGAGTATGATAACCCAGCGATGTAAAGTGATCTGCAAAACAAAAACGTCCATGATGCAACGGGTTAGAGCACACGCCCCGAACAGGGCAAAATGCAGGTTCCAGTCCCGTGTGACGCAAAGTTCTGCATTACTCTACATCGTTGGATAAAAAATGCTAATATAATAATAAATACCAATAATAACAAAATGATGATGGTCAAGAAGAAAATATGGAAAAGAAAGCCACACATGGCACAATCAAATTCACAATCAATGCCCTGTAAATACTCTAATACTAAGTTACTTAGAAGAAGAAACAATGCCGAAACAAAATGAAAAACAAGACGTGACGACAGCCCACCTTTGTCTCGAGGCGTCACGATCCTTCTCTCCAACCAGTTTCTTCGTTGTTGCTTGTTTCAGTTCTTCTTCATGAGCTCGACGAACAGCTTCCAGTGCTAATCTGAAACAAGTTACCAAGTATTATAAAACAATAAACGCAAAAATTTTCACTTAGTTAATGTAAAAAAAATTCAAATATCTTGGTAAAATCTCAAAATCCCCTTTTGCAAAAACAGACCTGGTGGCAGCCTTTTCTTCATCCAATTCTTTCTGATGTTCTTTTCGCAGTTGCTCCATTTCTTCTTGGAATCCGCTGCGTTGCTCTTCTAGCATTTCCTCGAACGATGCCTTTACCGTTGTTAATGACTGGTCATTGCGAGTCTGAAAATATCTATCAATTGAGAAATAGAATGTTCTAATGAGTCATCATCGTCATTGTCCTTTTCATAGCTGATCGCTTTCAGACGATTTTTCTTAATGAAAAAATAAGACTGCATTTTGAACACCATTAAAATTTCTTTGGAAAGAAAGTTGAGTTCGAAACATATACAATGCGGCTAATAAGTGTTACAGCTGTCCACGATCTGGATAAGCTGGCACTGTACTGCATCCTTTACTGGAACCGGCACTTTTCCTTTATCCGTAGCCTGTTCCAAACCTTCAAAAAAACCTTATTGCGCTGAAAGAGCAAAAGTAAAATTTTGTTCCTCATCAAAATATTCATCGCTGACCAAAACTTTTCCACTACAGTTCTGACAGCCAACCAATATAGCAAGTTCCAGAGACTCCAATGGTGGTTTTTCGAACGGACTTCTTAGTGCGCTATAACACCCAAAAAAAGATTGAGTTTTGCAAAACTGGATCATTCCTGTTATTCGCGCCTTTCTTGGGAATCTTGACAAAAACGCGACTTTTGCTTTTCTTTTCATGTTTTAACAATTTTCTGATAGAAATTATCTCAGATTCAAATGGAGCACTTTGTTTTCAATATGGTTGCACTATTGTGCTACAAGAGCAAAAATCACATTGTGTTTTTCATCAAAATTTTCTCAGTGAAAGATCTTATCTTTTGGAGTTTTAGCAATGATTCAAAAGCTTAAGTCTTTCCAGTCTCGACAGTGGTCTTGGTTTATGAAAAAAAAAACTTTTTATTGCGCTGTAGCTGCCCAAAGAACGTTGAGTTCGGCACAGCGCGAAGTTGACTTCAAGCCACCGTGCTTAGGGGTATGTGAATAAGCATATTGGTGCCAAAGCAAAACGCTTTTGCCAATACGTGAATAAAATTTCGCAACAAGCGATACCAGTCAGCTGCACCTCGATTGTCTTTCAAATGTTTTCTGCTGGTTTTCATCGAGTTCGTTTAATTATGGGCCTTTATGCTTACCAAGTCCTGAAAAAAAAAACGCAGTCATGATCGCACAAAAACATGACGTGTTACAAACCGAACGTCCGTGCAACAAAGGTCATCGGATGAAGTGTGAGTTGGGTCCACAGACTTTTTGGCGATATTACAAGGGCGTTTTGGAAAAGCCTATTTGGTTAAGACACATCCTACGCGCCGACAGCGGGATCCAATCTTCTCCTGGCTCTTACAACGCATTAAGTATTCATAAAACAAATACACTACTGAAATTCCTGAGATAAGATCTATGACTAATTAACAACGTTCAAAGAAATTGCTTTGTTCAGCGAGAAGCGCTTGACTGAGAAACAAAGTTTTGTTTGCTCGCTTTTAGCGCAATAATAAAGCTTCCTCTGAGGTATAACAAAACATTCAAATTCTTTTGATCTAAGCTATCAAATGACTACTAAAACATTGAAAACGACCAAAAAATACGTTTTTTTTTCAAGGAGTCGAAACAGGGCACGGCTAACGGAAATTTAACCCCTAATCTAAGGTACTTAATTCGTTACCGTAATCTGCACAAGCTCTTCTTGTAGCTTTCGCCGTCGCGTCTCTTCGTGTTCTATGCGCTCTCGCATTCCCTTCAGTTGATGTTCATAATGATGTCTCATCGTTTCCAGTTCCGATTGATGAGTATTCTAACGAATAACGTTTTAGAGCTGTGAGAATTAGGATTCAAAAAATTCACTAATTTTATGACTTCAAAATTAAAAAGCGCTTCGGTCTAGTTGTTTGTTCTTTAGAATAACAATTAGATCGAATACAACAACATACTAAGAAATTCGAACAAAATCACTTTCTTATCACGACATTCAAAAGGATCACAATAAAAGAAAATTCACCTGAATGGCAGTCATTTCAGCTTGCCATTCACTGTCTTGTTTAGTATCTTCCTCATCATAACAAAAGAATGCTTCATCTTCAACTGGTTCAGTCATTGTCCATGAATCGGATAGAGATCGAATGATGATTCCTCGTGAGATCTGAAGTAGAACAAAATAGTAGCCAAAAAACAAAGAAAAAAGAAAATATTGGACTCCATGAATTATAGGTATGGATGATGAGCTCACGCTAGATGCATGTTGCGACTGATTATCCTCGTGAGTAAATGCACTGACCAACAGCAAACAAAATGGTTAGGTAGACTTTTTCAAGTAACCTGACAAGGGCAATAATTATATAACCACAAACCTGATCATAGAGCACCGTAGTATCTTCGAGAATCTTTTGCAATTCTTGTAGATCACCGTCGTTCACTTTGCCGAGCGTCTGAAGCAGTTCCTCCACATCTTCGCCGATGTTCAGACTCGGTTCGAAGATTCGCAACTTGTTGATGTTTGCAATAGCGTTTAACTGAACGCGTAACATCGTGATGAGACGAGGTTGAACAGCTGCTAATCTAAAAAATCACTTACTACATAAAATTTTACTTCACTAGGAGCATAGCTTGTTACCATCGAAGAAGTCACACATATTTTTATTTTAAAGAGCTCTAATCGAATGCATCACACTTTAAATATTCAGATAGTTCATCATTTGGCACATTTGTACACGGCTACGGCATACATTTCTTTTTGAGTGGATGTTTTTCAGACATTGAAATGTTACTAATTTTTGAGAGATGGAAAGTGGCATAGATACTATCCATAATAAATGACTGGTCGCCTTATTCCGAAAATGACTTGTACCTTGAGAGCAAAACGGTCGGTCAGTAGTCGACAAGGAAATTTCATCACCACTGTCTTTAATAAGTCACCCTACACCAACTCCTCTTCACTACAACTATACTAGTATAAAAAATTGGTCGTCAATCTACAACGTTTATTGGTGAAATTGATTTTTGAGACTTGGAGCTTCCTATCAAATGAAGAAAATTCCGTAGGTACGAACTGAGAGTGTTAAAACAAAAATAAATCAAGTCAGTGAAAATGTTTCTAATATTTAGTTAGCAAACCAACGAAAAGAGTCAGTAAACGTTAAATCAAGGTAACCAAAAGATGCAGACCATAGATGGATTGAACAGAAGCAATTTAAAAACTCAAAAATATTTCAGTGCATGACTAATTTTTTGAAATCAAGAAAATAAGCAGAAGAAAAAAAAAAGGAAAAAGTGAAAAAACGTACTGCTGCTCGTCGTCCTGGTTTACCAGCTGAGATCGCAATTCTTCCATTTCTTCTTGCTTTTTCCGTACATCTTGCTCGGCAACCGCTAACGACTTCCGTAAGGCCGTCAAAGAGCTCGACTGAAATTCTCAACAAATGACTGAACTGCGAAGATAAATGCATTTCATGAGAAAATTCTTGTAATGTCAAACTAACTTTATAAATCATATATAAAATGTGACAAATTTGATAGAATATACTGAATGGACGAATAAATAGTGAACTATGCAAATATTTAGGTAAAACCACAATCAATCATCAGTTTATATTTCTTTTTCCAGGGGATGAATTCTAAGCTGTGTGAACGCGCTTTTGAGCGTAAAAAAATAGAACAACTAGGACGGAAAAGAGATATTCTCTTCACAAACTATAAAACATTTTGAAAAAAAGAAAAATATGAAATGAATGCAAAGAGGAAGAACAACGACCTCGCTGAAATCCGAGGATATTTCATGTATTTTGTAACTCTTAAGTACTAAACCTAGAACCCTGCCACTTTTTTAAATTTACCTTTTCAAAACTTTTCAAAACGTTCAAATAAAAATTCCACGATGCTTCTTTTTTACAGAAGAACAAAAAAAGACTTTGTATAACTTTTTTCCACTTTACACTTATTGGTCCGTTTTCACAATAATTTTTTCCACTGTACGGATCCCGCTACTTCTAGCATTTGATTCGTCTTCCCGTTTCTTCGTTTTTTGAACGTCGTAGAATACTGCATAAGCACGTCTCCATGTTCTCGAGGATAGCCCTGGCTGTGGCGTTCCATGGGACGTTCGCTGTTGACTGCCGGAGAGAGTGGGGGGAGATGGAGTTCGGCTCCACATGCGCAGCGACGAGCGTCACAACCACCGGCCACGGCTTCTCTTCGTATAAATAGTACCATCACAAAAGTTATTATTATTAATAATTTTCACCTCAACATTCAAACTTCGCATCGAATCTGATGAAAATCTCTTACCATTCTAAGTGTGTACACTTCAAACCTTAGCTTGGATATCGCTTTATAGCAACATACCTCTAGCACTGCTTCGCGAAACATCAGATACGGAAAAAAACAATATCTATAGAAGGAGTACTCAGTAAATATGCGCAATATCGATTAAAATTACGCTCAAACGCTATTACAGAACATCGAATACATCACACATGCAAATAATTATCTGCAACAGCCAACCGTCAGGCACCACTTCTGGAACAGCACCGCCTTTTTCCGGACGACTCGTAGGAAAAAGTGCTCTCATAGCCCAGGACAAATCAATAGACCTTCGTTATGTCTCTACAATTTGTAAAACATTAGAATAAAAATAAAGATAAAAGTTAAAATGGACGTTAATCAGTCCCTCATAGACATGCTATACACTTGATTCGAGTCGTATCATTGTAGAGATCATTATACGTATCAGGCTCTTGCGGTGGCCCAACGTTCTACAAAGACCTGTTCTCAACTCTGACTGACAAATCTCGTAGAAATTTCCATCCTTGAAGCATGGGATAGCTTCGAGAGTCAAAGGATCGAGATCGAACCAAAAACCGATCTTGAATGTATTGTATCTTCAAAACTACACAATAGGCGCTGCGACGAAATTTGGCAAGATGAAAACTATTTCCATCATATCCATAAGCAGATAAATATCATATTTTCCTTGTTCTTATTTGCAAAATGGTTTTTCCTCATCCATTCATTCGTCTAACCTCTCGAGATTTTCAAAATACCGAAATAGACAGAGTTGTAGCTTAGAGAGAGTGGTGTCAAAACAAGCGTCGGTGGTGCAAAGGATAAAGCATGCGCTCGGATTAGATGAAATGCGGGTTAAAGTCCCGCCTGACGCAAATGTTTTGCACATCACTCTACATCATTGGATACACCAAAAACCGTTGTTACAAAAGTTGAATCTACATATGACTAAGTTTTCAGCAAACAAGAAGTCTTGCGTAGTTAGCCTTGTTTGCGATGATTCTCAGCTAGAAAGGCGCTACACAATCAACTTCAAGAAAAACGTTGTCTCAATATTTCCTTTATAATACTATACTTTGATCAATGGATAAATGATATGCGCTCTCAGTAATGAAAAATGCCCTATTTCCTTCTTTCATATTGAACTACTTCTACAATCGTAAGAAACTATAGATTATAGCAATGCACGTAGAAGAAGAAGCACAATGGTTAGAGATGCTTGGCAATAATGCACGCATGAACGCCGGTTTCTAACTGTCTCGGGGCCCAATTGAAGCCTCGCATCCTTCCAGCGTTCGCAAATTGAGAGCAGATTTGCATGGCAAAAGCTTTCTACGAATCACATAATGGACGGCTATTGACTACGTTGAATAAGTGGGAATGCTTTACAAGAGCTATCCAAGAATTTCATGAAAAATCAATCCTAACAAGATATCAATGACATTCATGAGAAAAACGAAGTTTCAGGTATCAACGGAATACAAAGAAAAATCTGATGGTCTTGAGAGTGAAGAATGTGGTAACGAACAGAGTGGAAGAAGAGCTGTTATCTTTGCGGCATAATTGTTGTCTAGTCATGTAAACAGATATGTATTTTAAAAAAAGCGTAAAATCAATGGATTTTAGTTTCCGTCTTTTTCTTGTATCTCTAACCCCATAGAACTTACCTATCAACTAAATCCATTTATATTCATCATATTTAAGGCTTCGCTGCTTTTCTAACTCATGAACAAAGGATGAGTTTATAGATAAAGTAAGTTACTGAAACTTCAAGAAAAACAATTATAAACCTGGTAAACGAAATGAGAAAAGTATTGTCAGTCCTTATGTCAACAGCATTAAATGTGTACCTCGTTACTGCTGTAGAGATAACGCAACCGTTCGTTTTCCGTTTTCGTGTCACCGAGCCGAATCGACGTTTCACGTAGTTGATCACGAAGATTTTGCACCTGAAAAACGACACCTAGATAGTTTGAGAGAGACGAGGTCTTATAAGCGCTCAAAGAAAACAGCACTCTGCAGTAATGATGGAATTATAAATTTAGTCGGAAAACATCGTCATTCAATACAATCGATAAATCATATCTCTTGACTATATCGCTAAAAAAACAGTTCCAGACCTTGTTTGCTTTATAAGACGAAGATTGTAGGAAGTGTTGTTTTTTTGAATCTCTTTGATTAGGAGAGAACGAATGAAAAACCAATCTCATCTCGCTCGAGAGGATTTTTTTATACGAGTGTTAATAACCACTTGAAAGCTGAGACTTGTGACTACAGCCTCACGGCGCTGGTGGGTGATGACTGAATAATAGGAACTTCTATTTGAATTACTATATCCAATAATAGATAGATGTGTGTACCGTATAAAGAATGATGTCAAAACACGCTCTGCAACGGTTCCAGCACGCACCAACGGATAGGGTGAAATGTGGGTTCGAAGTCTCAGCTGACGCAAAAGTTTTGAAACAAAAAACTCTACATCAATGGGTTTAGCTTATAACATCATACCACCGCTAGAGACGGATGAATTAAAAGAATTCTATTCTCTACTGATTCTTTAATACTGATGAGAGGATGTGAAATATAAACATGAGCATGTTGAGATACGAGCAAAACACTTGGATGAGATGCTTCATGCAGCGGATTCGAAGCACGACTTTATTTTCGGGGCAGCGCGACGTTCGCAACACATCAGCACATTCGGCTCGGCCTTTGTCTCAGCTATGCCTTATCTCTCAATCCTTTTATGGTTTTTTTATTTTCCATTCAATCGTATTCTTTCTATGGATGCCTCATAAACAGCAGAGGAAACTTCGTCCATAGTTACCACTCAGGTTGCTCAAAGTTTAAATTAAACTTCTTCCTTTCTGGAGCGATTTTCTCGATCCTCATAGAAATACTCGTATGAATGTACTACAACATTATGAAACGCTGTAGTTCATGAAAACTAGTACCAGAAGAGTTTGATTCATAAAGATTTTTTTTTGGGAAAAGACTGCTTACGTCGCTCAGACATAGAAAGCGATAGAATAGTTGATGATGGGATAAAACAAACATACTGTAGTACTGTGAAACATGAATAATCTCGGGTAGGAACGAATGGTTTTAGTGAATTCCATAGCGATACCTTTCGAGTTTTACTTTTCTCTTCAGTAACAGCAATAACGATAATTTCAGAAACATACCTGTGCCTCCAACGACCTAAGTCGTGACTCCTGACACTGCGGTGACGATCGTGGAGCAGAGCGCTAAGATTCAAACAAATATGATTGAATAACTTACTGGATGATGCCTGTTCATCACCAACGCCAACGTCTCGTCGTGTGGTGACAAATGACGATGTCGTGGCATCAATTGACGGAAACAGCGGTTCGGTTCGCCGGGTCGGCGGTCCAACACTCGCCATTCAATAACGATTCTTAGAAACACACCATTTTCAAGGGTCTCAAAGGCAAGGCTTAGGTACTAAGGAACATTCGAAAGCGAAATAGCTTCGTTAATTCCTTGGGCCAAGTGTCCTCCAGAAAAGACTGTTCACGTCGGCGCGCGACGGGAGCGGCGGGAACTCGTGTGTATAACGCACACGTGCAGTGGAAAAATGGAATCTATCAAGTAAAAGTGAGGTTTCTGAGGGGAGCATTATCGTGATCAAATAAGGATAATTACAATTAAAAGAACGTCTCAGTGTCCGTAGAACCCTATGTTTAAACAGAAAAAGACCATATCTTTCGTAAAAGAAATATATTTCCAACGGTTATTTGACACATTTGCTGCTGTTTTTTCTTAGTCTATGTCTTTAATCGACTGATAGCTTGAGAAACACCGCTTTTGATACAGGACTTGGTTGGTAAAACAACCTTCATACTATGTTCTAAAAACGAATAATAGTTGATGCCTGCCTCAGAAGGGCGTTGTTTCAACTTCACAACAATTTTTTTAGTATTATGTAGTAAATTCTAATCCTAAGCGATGTTGGCCGATAAAGAAACATATTTTTATCAGAAGGACTTTTACGAACGCATTTTTAGTGAAAAAAAAAACCTATCTGTCTTAGAAAATCTAACATTTTGGTAAGAACGTTAGATAATCGGGAAAACAACTCATTTAAAACATTTTCTCCGTATTTCTTTTAACGATGTCGTGTAGATGCATTTCCAAAATACATTTTCTACAACAAACAACATCTAGAAAAAATTTTAACAGGATTTTTCAGTAAGTGGCCGGAGCAAGCCTTGATAGAGTTTGCATCTTCCTCTTTGAGTACTTTAGTGATTGAGACAAAGCTGGTGACGTTCGCAACCGAGTATAATAGATAATATAGAAAGTCATTACCCCTAATTTAATAGAATCTCTCTTCTATGGCCATATTATGGTTCTAACTCTTAAAGCATATAATCTCGAGAATTTGCTGAGTCTTATGGAAGAAGTGACATCATACTATCATTTTTGGCACATTAATACATTTTTCGAAATGTACTGGCATGTTTCAACCAAAAATAACTTACTGAAGTCCTTTCTATAATGATTTTTACCGATGAACAAACTTTCTTAGTTGTGATAAAACCTAATTTCATTAGAAAACTATGACACTGTCATCGTAACGCACTGAGTTCGCCGCACGATCCCACCGCCTGCCGAGTGAAAAATCGACGTGGGACTCAAGGGGTCACAAAATCAAAGAACGTAAAAAGCGGACAAGGCACACACAAGCTTACACTGTCGGTTACGTGTTTGGTCAAATTACAGAAAAAAAAAGATTTTCAAATCATTACTGGTCGTTTTTCCCTCGCTGTACACCGTTAAATCTAGCGATCCAACATATCAGCACTCATAACTATAGAACCAATTCAGATAAATGAATATGTATTGGAACAACTATGAAAACCTAATATGGAATTTGAACAAGAATTCAAAGAATGCTAGAGAAAATCCAAATCGTGTACGAGAAATGGGAAAAGGTAACCTTGACGTTTAAGAAAAAATAAGACGATGCTCATGATGATTCGAAAGAACATTCATTAAGATTTCCGACACTAAAAGAACTTAGCAATGAACTAAAGAAGGTGGTGACATTCTCGACAAATCGAAGCTAAGTTCTCGGCGAATGCCAATATTATTTTGATTCTAGCATGTTTTGAGTCTTTTTATGAGATCTAGTATGGCATTTAACAATAGTAAACAGCTGTTTCGCCTTTTCGCGCGTCGTCAGTAGCACGGTGCGTTTCGTTTTAGTTGATCTTTTGCAGGGATATATCACTACTTATGTGGGAAGCGACGCGAATTATTTAAATCACCGCATGCCGAGGACAAAATCTCCGACATTGCATTGACCACAGTCGAGCGCTTTTGGTGATAGAAGTGAATCATGCCTTTACTTTTGACTGTTTATATAGATCGCGCTCTAAACAGACTTAAAAAGGCTTGAACATGTTATCAGATTATCAGATTATTGTTGTTTGTGAGCGAATCTATATAAACAGTCGAAAGTAAAGACATTATTTCGATAAATTGAAATTATGAGAGATTGAGATTTGATAAAATAATATAGTGCACTTTGATCTACCATGTAAAAGCAAAATGATTTTCAAAACCTTTTTTCAGTAGAGATGAGTTCTGAAAAGCCAGAATTATCAGGTGCCATTTTGGAATAATATGGGATTATTCTGAACGGATCTTTGTTTTTATACCTGCTTTCATGTGAAAAATATTAGCTTCAATTTTGAAAAAAATTATAAAAATATGATTTCTGAGTTTCTGAAATCATACATTCATCGGGGTAAAACAACTGGCACTTTATTGACAGAAATCTGCACATTTTCGTAGTTTTTTCAATTGATAAACTCACTATGAGGCGAGTTATGTTATTCTGAAGTTGAAAGCGGCAGTCACTCGCGTACCATTTCAATGCAAACTAATTCAATTCAGTCTCTATAGGCCAAGTATATGGAAGATAAAGAATAAATAACAATGCTAATGAAGTGTCTATCTGCATAGTAAGTAGACGCTATTGATCTATACAAAAACAAATGATAAAATCACGATGAAATAAATTTCAATAGACGTCTTTTGGCAAATATCTCTGACGGTGAGTAGTGTCACTGTTCAAATATTACAGGCACTATTAACCAACTTGAATACCCTAATAAAAGTCCTCGTAACGTGAACAGCAGAAAATTCGATATGGAAAACACACAAGAAAAAAGAAAGAAGTTCGAAAGCTTATCTCGAATGTTATCGTCAAGAATTTTGCAGTTTATTTCAATAAAAAAAACACGAAAATAAAGCAATACGATATTTTTCGACAACGATTTTTCGATGGTTTTTGATATTGTTAAAGATAAAAATTACACAGTGATTATCGTGCCGAATGCCACCTGAACAGGTGTTGTTATGAGTATGTATCAATTCTCCGGAAAAAATAAACAGATTGGGCAAAAAAACAATCTCAAAAACAATTCAAAGTGATGAGTACAGAGTTCTTATATGATCTTCTCATTATGACAAGTATCACTGAAAGTTATGGAAAAACGATAATGGAGACTGATTACGACCTCAGTCGAGAACTATCGGCTCTTATTTCGTCGACGCTACAAAAACAGGCTTCAACAAAGCGGTCAAAGAGGGTAGGAGTTGAACAGCACCAACTAATTCTACGAGCTCGTCAAGGTGATCGCAGCCGGTCTTCGCAGGCACTTGTTCATTCAGGTTTGTGAAATCAGCAGGAAAAAATGACGGCTGTACAGAATTTCTAGCAATTGTTCTTCTTGGCTTCCCTAGGTTTCAGCATGCGATTATTGCGGGTATTTTTCCGGATCTGCTTACTAAAATAACGATAGCGTAGTATGATAAAAAATTAATTACAGCCGATAATCCGTTTAAATTACACTGTTTTATAAATTAAGGCGCTCTTGGAAGCCAATTAATTTGTTATTACACTGCTAATCATTAATTCCAACAATATCACTATCTCACTCTTGACTAGCTAAGCTACTGTCGTTGTTACCGTATTCAGGAGACCTCTAGAGTTTTTCACCACTTATCATATATTTATTGGACAGTTTCTAATAGTACAAGGAAAATTCCTTTGCATTAAGATAGATTTGAAAGAAAGAAGACCGTAAAGATCTTGATGTTAATCTAAGTTTATTGCGTGGGTGTTCCTCCTGTACAAATGATAACCTAATCAGAGTCTTACTTCACTTATTAGTGTTCATTTTGTAGTTGTTCTTTTGCACAAAAAAAATATACAATATAATAATAAATGCGATGAAAAAGATATAATAAATATCAAATCAACAGTAATGACTAAGGTAGAGAATGAGAGATGAAGCGCCGATGCAATGTCATTATACAACCGAGGACCAGCTGTGGAAATATCACCATCTGGTGCAAAATATGAAAATGTGCCGACACAACGACGTACTTTCATCGAAGGTGAATTGCTCCCAAGTCATGAAATAGCACAGCTTGTCAAACCTTTGATTTTACAAGAAACATGTTGACTTCTTATCCACTATAAAACTAATGTAGTAAAATCGATAAATCGCGGCAAATCTTTCAAACCATGTGGCATTATCTGAGAATCGTGACTATAAGATTTATGCATCGGTCTTCATGTGTCTAAGATTCTCTAGAAATGCCTCCCACAAACTGAGCAAATCCATTAGAGATTTATGTAGAGGTTCAAATGAATGAAAATGAAATTCTAACGGTAAGATATTAGAACAAGGTGGGACTTCATACGAGAATTAAAGGGCACGTTAAGGAGTTTTCGACGTAAATTCCTGAAGGATGTGCAGCCAAGCATTCCACTCCAATAAGCACCGTAAGGAGATTGAATGTGAGGTGAGAGGTAGAAAGCCGTAACAATGGCTGGCAGTAGTCTGCCGATGTATCAATTCAGTACCGCAATAATCCCACGGAAGTCTGGCGCCCACTTGCCGACTTGGGAAGGATGGAAGGCATGGTGAACCTAGAAGCGCGATCGTTTTATGTGTGTGTGCATAACATCTCTAACCACTGCGCCACGCGAATTCTCATTGATAATTACAAATAATAATATACAATTAACACCTAATTAACAGTATCATAAGATAACATCAATTACCAAGTAACGTTAATCATCAGCGGAGTTACTTGTTGAACGTGAGTGAATGCTACTCTTCTAAAAAATAGCCTATCTGTTATAGTATCACATTCAGCGAAAATCCAACACACATATTGTGCCGGACGTGATAGAAGAGAAGTTATTCTCTTCACGTGATGTTTTACAAAAAACTTTTTTCTGACAAGCTTTACGGTCCACATGTCGCGCAGTGATCAATTAAGAATGATTCCAGTGCTGTACAAATCAGGCGTGTTCGCGTAGGTGTTACGGAGCACAAATTGAAGCATGGCTATTACGACAATCTGAAGAAGACGTCGATGGCTTAAAACGTAAAGATACGACATATACCTGCAGCTCAGCTATTGCGACTACTAAGTCATCCTCCTTTCATAAACGATAGGAAAGACAACCCCATCTAAATGCATAACGCTATCACTAACCGATGAGCAGAGCTCATTAGGAACTTCTGCTTTGCGACTGACCCTAATGAACTTCGAAAAGTAATCCGCCGAGTTAATCATTAGCTGTATAATCGATTTTCATCAAGAACTAAAATTTGAGTAACCAGATATTTGAATAACTACACTTTTTTTAAAAAGACGGATTGAATTTCTAAGCATTTTGAATTCTTCTTTCAATTTTTGCACTCATAATAATGACATTTGATTGAATTTTTTATAGCAAGATTTCCTCCAATATTCTACTTCTTTTAGCGCTTTTTTCGCAGTGTTATGATGTTACATATATACCTAAGAGAGTTGAGTGGTATGCAAAAACACGACCTCATGCAGGAATCGAACCCTTGCTTCATCCATACTGAGAATACCTGGTACTACCACTACACCACCGAGGCTTGGCTTTGCTTACCACTCAGTTCTCTTAGGAATAGGTCTTTCGTTAGAACGATGAAATCTGGAATTATATATGTTCAAAGTTGATACATATCATGAAATAATCTCGTATAAACCATAACTAAAGCCCACTTTTGAACCTCAAATGACTCAATTTTCAACTTACTGTTCAGACATAGGCTCAAAAATTAGTGTAAGTATAGTGTTACAATAGTATAAAGACAAAGAACGACGTTTCGGTGAAGAGTATGATGAATTACGATCAAAAAATGTCACGCTTTTGAATGCGAAGTTGGATGTGTACACTTTCCGCCCACTATCAAAAGGTCTCCTATGTAAGAAAAAATGGGTGAGGCATATTCAATGGCGGACGTTGGACGAGTTTTCGAACCGCTGTTCCTAAATTAGATATGCTAAACCTACTGTCGTCGATTTTCGACTTTGTTTAGAACGATTTGTGCTCGACGCCACCGATGAAGTCGATGGATTGCTGAAAAAAAACGTATGTTGGATCATCAAAGGTTCAGAATATCATCGAAAATCTCGTATGCTCCAGATAATAAGACACTGATTCCATGGAATCAAAAAACTATGGAGAATAAAGCAAAAACAGCTTAGAAGAAATATAAGGAATCATATTACAAAGGAAAAGCTGTCTTTTTAGGTGCCATAACCTCTGGCGGCCATTGTAAATGATCGGTGAAGAAAAAATACCATGTTAAGCAGAAATTATGACAGTGATTGCTTTTGTTAAAACGAAAAGTTTCTTCTTTATCCAAAAAACGCCACTAAACAGACTACAGCCATTTCTATTGTACCTCTTTTGCGCTCAGATTGATTACATTTTCAGCACTTATTTTATTTGACTTGCCATCACATTGGTTTTCTTTTCACTGTGCGGATCCCTGTACTTCTAGCATTCAGTTCGTTTAATCGCCTCCTTGAAACGGCGCAGAATACTGGTTGAGCGAGTCTCCTTGCAATCTCGAGAATAGCCTAGCTGTGGCGCTTCATAGGGCGTTGTTGTTGACTGCCGGAGAGAATTGGGGGAGTGGAGCTCGGCTCCACGCGCCGCGCGACGAGCATCACAACGCGGCCATGGGCCCACCCCCTTACCCCCCAATTGATTTTATTGCCTACACAATTCATTTTTAATGCAAAAACAACCATCAAACTTCGATGAATCTCGCTTTTGGAGAACCAAAAGTTCCAAAACAATCCACATCCACATAAGAATTTTCGAAAAGAAACATGCTTCACTTCATCTCGAAATCGATAACAAAAGAGATGTAATTTTAGAAACAAACCGAAGCCGTCCATCCTGGATTCCTCTCCTTCACGACGGCAATCGGCGAACGACGGACAGAAGGCGACAGGCTGCCACGATCACGTCGCGCTGCTGCTGCCAAGTTGTCCATACTGGCTCGCTGTCGCCGTGAGTCGCAGCGATTGGAGCGCGAGCGACGATGGCGACCACGTTGCATCGCCGTCAGCTCGTCTTCTGTCGATGACGAAGAATCGCCGTCATCACCTCCATCCATTAGCGAATTCGAATGATGCGATTCTGGTGCCACATAGGCGATATGTTTTTTGCGCTGAAAATTAATTTTAAAAAAATTTCTGGCAAAAAAGAGGTCAAAAATGAACTGTTTCCTGTTACAGAAAAATCCAAATAACTCATGATAGAAACACAAGACCAAAATATTCGAAAAGCTTTTAAATGCGACAGCTACCTTGCTCGATACCTATATATTGATTACACGAAATCGATCGCCGCGTCGATCGATAACTATGACTAATTATGCTAGCACTAGCTGCGTTCCTTGCACTTTGAGTGCCCCCTAACTAATCCAATTTCCGATAATGGTAAGTTGTTGGATGGCGAAAAAATTTCGGAATGTCAAGTTTCATCTGATTACCTTTAACAAGTTTGAGATTCTAGTGACTTGATAGCATAGTAAACAATTACAAGGTGTTTACCAATGGCATTCCAAGAATATCCGAGCTATCCGCCATACTCATTGTATCATTTGAAGCACATGTTTCAGCATACGTTGGAGAAGGATTGTGTCTGAAATTTCAGTCGGGTAAATGAAAAATTTCATAAAAATAAGGCATAAACACAATTTCAACAATATAGCAAAAACAGAACAACAACAACTCCATCATAAACCACGATTGTCTAATTCTGTTTAGAGAACAATCATTTTGTAACTGAACATTGACTGTGTTTAGATGGGAGGATAATCCCTAAGAAAACACATGACGCATATTAGAAAAGAGTTTAACGAGTTAATCTATTACTTTCCTGAAGATCTTAGATACCAGCATTATAAAAACAATACGGAACTCAATAAATGCACAACTGGTCGACTTATAAGTACGGCTTGTACAGTGCAGCGCTTCAAGGTGCCCATCAAACACTACTTCGACCTCACCTTCTGGTCTAATCAGGTTTTTTGGTGGATTGGTATCGAGCTCGTTTGGGAGTACAGAAAAACACCAATCCGATATAATGATAAGCTCACGAAAGTCAATGTACAGACTGATTTAAGCATTCAATCGCCTGCCTCTACGAATGGAATCGAATGTAGAGCGCATCAACCAGGGATAGATGGCAAATGTTTCACCTCAGTTTATGATCTCAATGATTGGCTAGGTTATGTCAGTACATCACGGTAGATAATTCTGATGAAGAGCGCTATTTCACTTTGATGAACCAAAAAGAAAGAACGGCACGGTGAACCACATTTCTGGATTCAACCAGACTTCATAACTTCATTGCACTGCAGTAAGCCACCGTTTTTTCATATTCGTAACTTCTTTGCATAGAAGTTTCGAGAAGATCTCAGATGCTATTCTTTCAGAAACAAATCTTCCTTATTAAATCAAACTTCATACGACTGATTCAATAATAATAATAATGAAGTAGATTGGAAGGTTAAATAATAAATAAAAAAATTCGATAAGCCTACCTGTTCTGGAGCAAAGCTGCAATCCAACTGTCGCGAATACCGGGAGTCATCGCCGATAGCACGTAGCGGGTACGACGACACTGTAATCGCCATTTTTTCTGCTTCACAATAACTCCTATATTATTGAAGGCCACTCTTTCTGACTATTTGTTCCTTCAGCTGACATTTCGACGAGCAATTGTGGAGCTATTTTATGAAATGGCATCAAAAAAGTTGAGTAAAATCTTCAAGCCAGAAAAAAAAAACGACCGGGTGAAAAATCTAAGACTTCAGATTGACTTTCATTTATTTCATATGATCTGAGTTCTTGGTTGTAGATGGTTTGATCAACTTAGCCCCAAGCGATCTTAGTGTGGTATTAGCTTAGCTCTGTGAAATTTGAATTCAAGAAATTGACTCTACCAAGAAAATCGGCAATGTTTTGCAAAATTATGCAGAAGAATTGAAGCACATCTTCAACAAGTATATTTCGTGCTCATTCAAGCATGGTAAAGCTCTACGAAACGCTGATAGCTCGTTTTTCATTCAAAAAACCTGAACTAACATGACCCACAGGAAAATGGATGGTCTCTGTGTTCTTTGAGATCATCTACTTAGTGATGCTCATAAGTACTTTAGTAGTATCGGCTTGGATAATGAACCAAAACACCATTTTTGATATTATAATGGGCGAATTCCCTTGCACAAAGTAGAAAAACGGACAGAAATCTTAATTGAATTTCTTCCTGATATCTGAAAAAAAAAA
This sequence comes from Parelaphostrongylus tenuis, assembly GCA_019055375.1. Lineage (NCBI taxonomy): Eukaryota > Metazoa > Nematoda > Chromadorea > Rhabditida > Metastrongylidae > Parelaphostrongylus > Parelaphostrongylus tenuis. The sequence continues at coordinate 25,500 of JAHQIW010000519.1, read as the reverse complement.
CAAATATGAACTCTTTAAAATCTTGATTGACCTTCTTTATGATATTAGGAAAAAAAGAACATACATGATTTCCTTAGTAAAGGTAGGCAATTTCAGTGCTATAAAAAGAATGAATTAAAGTTTTCAACTTTGACCAATCCCTGATCGACAAGCCATTCTTTCGCCTCCGTCAACTCTATGGGTCATTGAATACATATATCTAGCCTATAAAATGACTTGAGCTGGCCAACCGATATATCAAGTAATTCCGTTACCATGTCAGAAAAGTCTAGTACCAAGTTGTCGACTCTGAAGAAATGAAGGGTTTAGCAAGTCCGCTGCGCGAGATTAAACCTACGACCACGTGTGTACAGCGAGACACTTCTAACTACTGCTCTAAGTGCGCCTTTGAGTGCTATATGGTATTTTATGACGACTGTTGGCTTTAGGAAGCTTAATGACGACCCTACACAGATGTCATGCGAGGCTTAACCGACTGTTAGCAACTAGCGACCAGTCCGCTAATCGACGGCCATTAATGGTGTTATTTTGACGAACAATTCGAGAACGATTAAATATCCATAACTGGCTGGATCAACGTGTGACTTTAACATTCTTAATAAGACCGCCACAAATGTTATCATTACTACTAATCTTACTGGTATAAGTACTAGTATTGTCCATCATACATACAACATTTCTAAGCATACTAACATTCCAACAATCATGGTTTGTGGAAGATGTGATCGAACGAAACAAGACATATCTATTCATGGCTTCATATAAATTTATAATCAACCGGGTATTGAAAATTGCAGCTAATCTTCGCATAGTCGCTGTTCCATATTGTTAACATGAGATTGAACAAAAAGTTACGTAAATTACTGATCTATATACATGTTTCTCTACGTCATATGCCAATCCTCCTGAAACTGAATATTTGCAGCCTTATTCAGAAAAATCTTGTCTGCACCAAACAACTTTGCGCGAGCATGACTTTTATGGAAAGTCTCTTTCAAAGCCTTCACCAATGATAACAAGAATGGGGAAGTTGATTTAAAGAATCGACTACTTCATCTGATGTGCTCGTGTACACTGGAAAAAGGAGGCGCCGGCGAATGTTTGGTGGAAGCTGAGAATTCATGTCAAAAATCTGGCTTCTTCTGAGGTTACATAAGCGGTATTGTTTCTCGCGACCCGATTCACTTCGTTAGCGCCTTTATGATCCTCCACTCTAGCTACATTCATCTCTGTAATAAAATATCGGATGTTAATCCTATCTGCTCGTCTTCAATATTAAAGTAAATCACATTCTACTTTCATGGAACCTTGAATAATTAATCCTATTGTGCGGACGTTCCTACTCAATTTTATCACAAAATGTATTCTTTTGGAGAGCCAACATTGTCTTATTAATATCACAAGTTCCCATGAAGGTCGTCTCTAATTAATTACATCGCAGGGTCATGATGGGCCAGAATTATTATGGCCTTATTGAACACATAGAGGTGCTGAGTTCATCTAATACCCAGCTTTAGTCTGCATCACGAATGTCAGGTTGCCTTATCCACACTTATCGACCTTCCTGCTATATGACCGCTTTGCTATATCTATGTATATATTCAGCCGTTCTAGTATCAACATTGTTGAGAGAGGTTTGATTACCCACGTTTGGGCCTCTGATTTACGCCCGCGTAAAAAAAAACCTGTCTGACAGACTTTAGTAAGATCGAAAATCTCAAGACGAGGTAGTAAGAATATGGTGCTGAGAATTGACTCGTAGACCTATTCTATAGCTAGTAACTAATAGAATAAGTACTTCTCCCTAATTCATTTATTTAACCTACATTTTCTTCTACTTCACAATTTTCGGATTGGATTTCACGGTCATGCAAAAGCTCAGAAGTTTGACTTAAGATAGCCCCAGTATGACGAATAATCGAAACCCCTGGAGAACAGTCGATAACTTCAAAATTCTGTTCTAGCACTTAAAATACATACTGTAAAAAAAATTGTCACTGATGCTTCAACAGTTATAAGATACGTGCAAAACTCATAACCTCACCTGGGCTTTGAACCCAGAGGTTAACGTTTAGAGGGGCTCACGTATTTACGCGCTGAACTTACTATTGAGGCCGTCATCTCTGCCTTTCTCTCAGTCATGTTTTGAACACATCGATGCTATCAGCAATCATCTAATCAATCTTTTCAATAAGCTGCAAAATTTTGGTAACTATTCTCACAAATTTTGTAGACAAATATCCCCGCAACTGTACAATTCCATTCATTCTCTTCATCAACCCTTGCTAGTTGACTCGTCTTCATGTGCTTCCAGTAGATATTCTACTGGTAGTATTTTTGTTTCATCTTCTATAAAACATTACTTATCGCAGCTCTAAATGATCAAGAGCCAAAATATGAGGAAACGCCACTCTTGGGAAAATTGTTAGATAGAGGACAACTGAGTTTCAAACATAACGGCCTTTTAGACTATTTATCAAATCTCACCTTAATCTCAATGCCATAGTTTTTCGCACTAGCCGACGGATAGACATTCTCACATTCAGAGAGATCAATAGCAATCAGCGGTTCCGTCGAGTCTTCAGCCCAGACGTCTCTGAAAATGAAGTCGTAAGTGATAAAAGAAAGCTCGAAATAAAAAGAACAAAGGAATTAAGAGAAGAAAAACGAGAACAAAGGTGAATAACATTGGATATTATCGACTTCCTTTTTTCATTTTTCTGGATATAACTCTACTACACTTGGTAAATGAAGTTGCTTTTCATTATCATGATGCTACAGTGAATTTGAAACAGCAATAACATGATTTTTACGAACATCACTTCCAAAAAACGTAATTTCGGCCCTACTGCATTTCCTGTACTGCTCCACTTTAGGTGACAATAACGGAGGAGTAAAGCATGTGAGAACAGACTAAGTTTTAGAGTGATTTTTGTTCCGAACCTTATGTAGCGAAAGCCAATTTGGAGCAGAACGATGGACAATTCAGCGTTTTATACGCTGCGGACGAGAACAGAGAATTATAAGTCGCCTTGCAAAGTGGTACTCAGACTTGACCACCTCGGAAAGCGACCACTACGCGCGCAATTTTCTCCCATCTAGAAGTCAAAAAATTTTCTTACCCTCAACACCTATAGAAAGAATAATACATGTTACCGCAGACTGATACATCGATTATTTCATGAAAACGTCTTAGGAACCTCAAATTCTGGTGATTTTAGGCGAAATCTATGCGATGTAGGACGTTCTCACATGAAACGAAATTCTAGACTTTCCCCAAGGCATGAAAGATCAGAGGTGGATGAGGGAGAGAAATAGCGACATCAACGTAAACAAAAACGAGGAAGAATTCCTGTTTCTGGAGTCTCAAAGCAATAAACAAATGCAAACTCAAATTTGGAAAGCAGATTTGTTTTCAAGACATAGAAAAAAGCAAGCGTAAGTAGAGTTAGAAAAGCGTAGATCTCACTTGTACAGTTTCAAGCTGAGTCCGGCTAACACCACCCAATGATTCTGCCATTCGTTGTCAGTTTTGCCTCGCAGCATTAACCAACCTTTTCGTAGTGTATGTGCCATCGATGTATCGATATGACAAGCCTAAAAACCATACAGTACAAAGGATAAGCCACGACACTGTGAAAAACAGTATGCGCAACTAAAATATCCAACGTAAAGCTTCAATTTTGAGCGCACAGCCGTAAAAGCGCAGAAAATAAAGTTTATAACTAGATTTCCATTTGATAGATGAGAATTTCTAAGATACCACATATCAACCTGATCGAAATTCTTTTTCTCTTCACTTTGATGCAATAATGGTGTGGGTTGGGTGGAGAGAAGTGGAGTCGTATCAACAGAAATCGACGAGAGGCGGGAACGAGACAACGGCGGGGACGTAACGGTCCTGAAAAAATTCAATCGCATAAGTTCAATAGCGAATTCACACCGACTCACACAGAGCACAAAGAGGATATTTTCAAGATGTCCACGAAGGTCGCTAACGACTGTCAAAATTCCTAAAGTTTTCGAAGTTTTAGTGATTATGAAAGCTTCGAAGGATTTTTTTAAAGCCAAGATCAGTCTTGGCCCATCTGAACGTTGACGTCTGTTTGAATACTGAAAAAAAACTTTGGCACCTGCATGATTTTGTATCTGTTTGTAACTCTCCAGAGATAATGTGATCAAAGTACTCAGTTTCTACTACAAAAACGCCTACAAAGGGGAACAGTCAAGAAAATTATCCTTGAGCTAACTCAAAACACTTCAAGAGTATTTTTGAACGAGTGTCGCCGAAAATAATAGCTACAGTGTGAAAGTCACGCAAAAGAAAGACTGCTTTCCGCTCAACTGCTGAGATCTGAAATTGCAAAAGTCGCAAACTGCAACAACGACGACAACGAATACGATGACCAGTAGCATATGAATAAGGAACGACGGCCAACCCGGTGAGACCTCATGGAGACCGGTCGTTAAAATGAATGTCGTTGGCATTAAGACATCCACCGGCTCGAAATTCAATGGAAAACGCCTTGGACCGGTTATGTGACGCCGCCATTGTCATTACTAGAGACAGAGATAGACAAATAAATGAAACTCAGTCATTATGATGCTCTCAGAACCACCTAGCCATTGGTATCGGCACTAATCAAATAGTTGCGCATTTTTTGATGAGCAGACAAGAGGTTGTTAACAGTACGATATATTGGATATAATGTAAAATAAGAAAATAATGGCTGACGTTTCGGGGAAATCGCCTCCTTTGAAGCGTTTTATTCTTTTTGCCTTTCAATTTTCTAATGGAAACAAGCCACACAGAGTTTTACATGGTAGATTCTGTGCGGCATGTCTTCAGTGAAAAAATGAAAGACCTAAAATGAATGAAACGAGTTCGAAAAGGCAAATACACCGAAAATCAACCATTAATATTGTTGTACTCTCTAATCAACAAATCTGACTGCTAACAATTTACTTAAATACACAACTGACAACTGTTATCGACACTCCAATTTTGTGTTAATCCAAATGAAATGATGCATTTTGTCAAAAGCCATCAGTGGTACTGTTACCGACGCAACTGTTTCATAGAGCAATGTTTTTGTACGGTGGGATTCACGCTGTTTGAAACTGCATCTTTATTCGTTACTTTATATCTGTCATTTACTAGGTTTTGTAACAAATTTGACGCAGAAAAAAACGTTTTCGTCATCTGATAAGGATATTACATGCTTTGAGCCGATAGGTCTAGTGGTATACAGGCGCCTCTATACCACTAGGCCTATCGGTTCAAAACATGTCATATCCTAATCAGATGATTTCATTTTGAGCGGATTTATAAAAAAAGTAGTCGATAGAAGAGGTTTGAATCATTCTGACAGCTACGTACTCGGCTGCCAGCCACTACAATGTCAGCTAAGTACGTCACCTGACTTGGGGTGATTTTTTACTCGGCGTCAAATCCTTTAGAAGATTATTTTGCCTCAAGGGATCGGCTGAACCAAGGGCTGCTGGCACTAATCAATCCCAATATGACGAAACAGGCGCTTGTATACCACTAGACCTACTAGCTCAAAACATGTCATATCCTTATCAGATTGTTTCATTTTGAGCTGGTTCATAAAAAAGCAGCCGATAGAAGAGGTTTCTGTTATCGGTAGTCATTTTGAACTGCTTGATAACAACGCGTTTTCTGCTTTTTTTCTCAAAGTTTCACCAGTAATTTACCAGTAATTTGGTAGCTGAATCTCGGAAATTTTGATATTCTACTTTATTTCAAAAAAGGTCTTTTTAGTGCGCTGTAGTAGTGAAGATAAAATTAGGTCGTGAACTAAGCGCGTTTTTTTGGTGGAGAGACTTTTCCCCTAGACTTTCAATTTCACTATAAGGCCTAAATATAGTTGGTTTCAATGATGCACTTGATTTTCAAAACGGACTTTCCAATGCGCTGTAGTAGCCAAAAGAAAATCGGGTTCCACATGACACGCATTTTTTGTCGGCTAGGATGTGTTAGTGGTTGTGCATCGATAGAAGTAAGTGCTACAAATATCGATGAGGCGATGAATACCTTTTACATTGCCAGTTCAGTCATCCTCGTTTATCATAGATTAGATTAGCAGTTACAAAAGATCATTCAAGTGAATTTGAAGAAATTCTCACAGATTAGTTAAATCAACTTTTTCGAGATTGTTGTCAACAAATGTTGTATAATTATTTCTTCAAAAGCCTTATCTTTATCTCAAAAAAAATGAACACAGCATATGATATTTTCCTTTGATTGCAAGAAAACAACCCAGTACGAACCGTGCTATTACCGGACAACTGGTACTGATGGTTGTTATCGGTGTGGTTTGTGGACAATGAAGAATCACATCGTCTTAACGGCTCTTCCCTGAATATTAAAGTTGATGAAAGTATCTGAATTATAAAGTTAGTAAAAAATTGTTAGGGAAAATCATTTACCAAATCGAGTTATCTTTTTTCATAGGTCTTTGTGCTCAGTAAAAACACCAAACTTACAAAGATTCTGTTTCCATAAATGCCACTTTTTCAATCAGTGTAGGTAACATAAACTGGATCTCTACTTTAGAATAAAAACAAGAATCCATGAGTATATTGAGGTCCCAAAATTACACTGGTGAGCTGCATGAAGGTAACCTTCTAACGAAACAAATAAAAATAAGAAAGGACCTTATACGAGGAATATGCTTTTCGTCTCTCCATGAGTAAAACGAAAACCGTTCGACGGATCTGATCAAATGTTGGTTGCCGGCAGCTGCGATGGATTATATCGAAGGAAGAGTAGCACTAAAGCGATGGCCTCGGTGGTACAATGGCAGCACGCGTACGCGGTGTAGGCGAAAGCGGATTCAACTCGCGCTTAGGATGGAATGTTTTGCATACCACCCAGTACTCTTGGAGATGCAATAGATTGGAAACATCCTGAAATATCTGAGAGGTTCGAAAATTACTGTGAATTAACACCTTGAGCTTCGATCTCTTTGCTTCACGCTTCTCGGCGTTCCATGAGTTCCAGCTTTCGTAGTACAGGGCTCGACACGTGACTCCAGATGACCACCACCACTGCCACTGCCACTGCCACTGCCCCCACCGGTGCGTTCGGCTTCCAGTCGATCCAGTGACGAACAACGAGACGAACAAGCCGACAGTTCCGTCATGTCAGGTTCGGGAGATATCACCTGCATATATGTACAAATGACAAATTAAGAATAAACACTAGAACAATAAAACGATATTGTTGAACCACTATGTAGCCTTTTACCAACAATTGCACGGCTCAGTTTTAGATGATCTTTGTATCAACATGAAATTTAGAGTGAGTGTGGAAATTTTCAAAAAGACCAATGCTTTCAAGACTTCTGTGTTAGCAGAGCACAACACATCGACAATTATTTAGTTCAAATAATCGAAAACATAAGAAACACGTTCATAGGAGGATTGCAGCAGTCGACGTTGTCGGAAAAACGCAGCTGGTTCCTAAAATGGTCAAAGAATCCGGCCACGCGTGAGGAATGAAATTAGTTAACGGTTCGGCTCCGATGCGGTTCCAGTTGTATTCACACACACACGCACAATCGCTAAGTACGTCAAACAGCGAACACAAAATCGAGTACTGTAAATGGCTGCTATACAGTAGGGAAGATCAGAAAATCATAGTGACTCTTTTATAGGAAGAACCTTCCGTCTTTTCACACCATGTGCTGATTGAACAGATAACATTCCGTATTGAGACGCTTCACTTCTTCCCTTAAATCACAGAAAAAAATTCTCCTTTTTTCTACTCGCTATTGTGAATGAGAAGCAGTAAAGCATAGTATAGTACTCTTTCACTGTTTTCAGCTCTAATTTACTATATAAATATGTTCTTAGATTCCAGATCAAAAAATCATTCTTTGCAAACTGTACAAAAGACCAAAAATACAAGTTATCACCTATAAATCAAATCAAAGTGTCCTTTGAGCTCCGGTTTTCCTAATCAACAACTTGTTATCAATTCAAATGCACAGTTTTCTTACCAAAAAAAAAGGAACTACCGGAAACCAAAAGAAGACGCAAATGTGGTGTGGATGTAATTCAGCATTTTCAAAAATAATCATGGCGCCTTTATTAGATATTACTTAATGTTCTGATGTTTTTAAAAAGCTGAGACGAGACGATCATCATAAATTCAAAGCCACTCACCGCAATCGATTCATACTTCTCTTCAGCGGTGCTCTGCCATCGGGGTTTCACTTGAATCATGTTCTCCTTGGCATACATATTTAACAAGTTCTGCCACCTGCAACGAATCACACATCATCAAGTTAAATCCTGAGAGGATGATGAATCAACGTGTTCTCCGCTTAATTTGAGCTAATGTGATCTGCGTCACTCTGAGTTCATGTCTGAAAGCTAGATTACACAGAAATTCGTAGGTCCGGCCCTACAGAATCATGAGAAAGCGCTTAGCATTGACCAATCCCTCAAGAAAGCGTCATAGGCATTAGATCCCACTTGTAGCATCGTAAAGAACTGAATGCCAGTGTGATTCGTGAGGGACTACCGATACTAAGGCACTGTTCTGGCCTACAAGTTTGGCATAAAGTGACCACGTGCATATCACAGAATACCTCTAGCTAATGCGCAAAAGTGCCTTACTATCAACATACTGCAGTTCTAATTTTCTTGACGTACCAACGTATCTCATCCGTGGTGTCCGCTTTCACGTAAACGATAGACGGTTGTGATGTTTCGACCCCGTCAGTTTTGAACGCCATTAGGATTGAGTGTGGAGTTTCCTGAAAATGATGTAGATATGAAGGAAAGAACAGATAGCTCAGTGTCGGTAGGAGTTCAAGAGGCAAGGTCTGTTAGCTAAATATCGAGCTTACCAGTTATTGAGTCCGCCTCACAAACACGATGACAGAGAGTCATGTCGATTGTCAACTGTGGGACGGTATCCGGCTAGAAAACCAGTTGAATAAATGAGAATATTAAACTTAAACCTAAAATCGGAAGACTTAACTACAAGGACAGACCGATACATACTGGACCTTTGTCAACTGGACCATTGCGTAGCCAAATTTTGTATTAATTCCTCCACTTACTCTTTCTAGGGAAGGCTTGACAACATTTCATATTTCAAAGCATATGCCTACCTCTATGTCCATGCAATTACTTCTCTTGGTTTACAACTTTTCCTTTCCCTGCTCGTCCTTTATTATCATTATCATCACTACTTTTCTTCTGATACTTTCATCATTCTTTCACAAGCGTTAATCTTCATTTCTTATCTCAAATTTCAACCACCATAAGTAATTTTGAGGTAATTTCCAAATCCAGAGTCCCTTAACACTATTGCTTAACGACAAATAACAACTGATCAAATTTCTTTTGTTTGCGTAAAAAAATAACTGGGAGATCCCGTGACTAGAATTCCTCGGTCCCTTAGTGATTGTGGCGGCGTCGGTGGTAGTTATTGTCGAACTACCATAGTCGGTTCGAGTGAGTGCCAGCAACCGTTGAACAACAATAAGCCATAAATGACGACTAGTTATCGTTCAAACCCCGAATGCTTCATATGTTCAGAAAACAGCTTCAACACCATTCTAGTAAGAGTTGATTCCCTTGAGGAAATAATTACTCTCAATAAGAAAATAAAAAAACCTTGTCAAAAAATTTAACCCTAGTCAGAAAGTATTCTACTTTTCAAATCTTTTTAAATTTGTTTGAAAAATACGTTCTAAACTACCAATCAACTATGAATTATACGTCCTTTTGCAAATCATCTTCTAACAGATCCACAGAAAATGGACCTTTACCAACATTTCAACGTCGATTCCAGGCTTATGTAATTGTCGCGGGATTAGTGCTCAGAAATATAGAACCTAAATGACTTAGGCCTACTATTTTTGAGAGATCCCAGTAAAATCAAGTCAACTATGCTTGGTATAATATTAGATGCATCACTTTTATACTGACTATACAAGTTTTAATTTTGTATTTTTCCCTATTACTCTTGTAAAAGGTCTCTTCATTTCAACTCCATAGAAACTCAGCTTATGATTTTTGAAAGTAAAAAGATTAACTTAACAATTCAGCCTGAACTAGCTGGACTCTTTTGTTTCTTGTAAAAACATATTCGAAGAATAACCGGTGATGCATTATTTCCTGATATGAGAAATTCTTATTACTTCCGCTAATTCTTGATAAAAGATGGATTTAATTTTGTAACTTGAAGACAGTGATTCTGCACATTGGAGAGTGTTCTCTTATTTGATATCTCAGGGAAGAAGTAAAGATAACAACAAATATAATCCGTTAATATCAACACTAACCAAAGCCACTCTCTGAATTAGCAGTGATGACGACAGAAATGGCTAGTTTATCAAAGAACAAGCGAATAAATTTCACTTATAAAAAAAATTTTTTTTTTGTTCTTCATGTTATCCTGGAACAAATAAATAAACGACGCTTTTGCTGGTCAAGAACTTTCCATAAGAGTATGAGTAAACATTCGAAAGCTTATATCTCTGGCTAGTGCATAACGTGGTAATTTTTTGAAAAGACCCTTTCTAGAGTTTTAGCATAAAAAATAAAATTATGTCTCATACCCGCCAAGCACTTTAAACTATCACTTCGCTGGAAGCACCAAAAATATACGAGCGCGGAAGAAATCTTGTAGTAACAAAGTCATACACTTAATTTGGATTTTTTTCAGAGCGGAGAAAAAATCTGAAATTAATTACAAAGATGCACTCCACACGTGTAACGCATCAGCAGAATCGATCGATTGTCGTATGGAATCCACGACCAGCATCTCCCTACTGGCTACGCCCAGCTCACACATAGCCGAAAACCAATATCCACGTATGTGAAACTAGATCTTATTTTCCCTACTACACTGTAGTGAAACTGTCTTTCCAGATAAAAAGCACATTTTGGAATTGCGGAAAGTTACGCTATCAAATGATTACTCAAAGTTCCAGGAAATTGATCTGTTTTGCAAAATAAGCGTGATGTGAAACACAAATGTTTCGTTCTCCTGCACCGTTATGAAAAGGTTTTTGAAAAAAAGGAGCACTCAGCGCTATAGCAAGAGATTTAGGCTTTCAAGTGATTACTAACACTCTTCTGAGAAGTTTTTTGTCCAGAAAAAGTGGCCGTTTTTCTACTTGTTCTACAGATGGTATAAATGGACCTTATTTTTCTACCAGTGACCATAGTGGGGGCGGATGACGCGCGGTGGTTGGTGATACGATGTATCAGGAAGCAAGGTGATACGCGACACGCTGATTCGATCCACTTTCCCGACACTCTTGCAATGTATAAACGAAACGCCCCTAAGGAACGTCTTAGCTCAGTCATCTTCAAGATTGTAAGGAAAATCCTCTCGACCAGCATTTTACAAGATTCATGGAGAAAAAATTCTCAAGCAGCAGCCAAAGCAACGACTTTGAACATTCGAAGATCACTGCTGAGCGTGAATGCGAGGATACCAATGGAATTTAAGTGCCGAGATTTGCACCGATTGTGAAGACGGGTCGAAATAACATGGTAAAATAATTACGGTAGACGTTAAGTCCACCATAACTGATAAGAGTGGTGCTGACTATAAGCGACAACGAATAAGCTGCCCTGGGCGTTACGGGATCTTGTGAACTACCAAGGTCATTGAACTACTACGAAAACAGCCGTTACGCAAATAAGCATCATTTTATATTATCACGAAGCCAAAGAATATTAGAATTAATGCTTAAAACGCAACATCATTTAGAATTAAAAAAAGAACGAAAATATAGTCTGTGAGAATGTTTCAAACCATACCATGGTTTAAACGTCAGAGCCATAAGTAGGCTGCGGAGAGTGTTGCCCTCTTCATCAATATCCCACGTCCCACACTGAATCCTACTTTTATAACAGGAATAAGGAGACGTCTATGGTGATAGCAAATGATAATGTGTTATCACCAATTCTCACCTCCGAAACGTACCCGTACGTATGGATCTGACGTATTAACCTCGCTAAGGCTTCAACCATCCTCACAGACTTTACTGAATGTTTACAGCGAGGTTTGAAAACAGTCGATGAGAAGGATTTCTACATCTATAGAAACTAGAGCAATAAATATTGATACACTTAAGAGAAATTAGTGGTGAGCAAAAAACGCTCACCACTTATGTCTTTATATGAAACGTCATAACACTGCGAAAAAAGCAGTAAAAATACCAGGATTCACGAAAATCACATGAACATTTTGAGTTTTGAACAACGATGTATCACTGAATAAAATAAGACAGTATGAGCTGGCAATACTAACAAACTGATAAGACATTATTCCGGTCTGTAAATGCACGAAAACCTTCATGTACATAAGGATTTCTTTGATAACTGTTCAAAAATGTACAGAGCGTTACAGTTCTTTCTGGTGGCAAACTTTTCAAAATCAACGACTCTTCGACCAACTTTTTTCCAATATTTATAAAGAACAGTGAGGGTGGAACGATGACCGAGTGGTCAGTGATACAGACTATCAGGAAGCAAGATGCTACTTTGACTCCCTCCCACAACACTCTCCTACAACCAGTCAATGAACCTTACGGAACGTCTCAGCTCGGCTATCTCAGAGATCGCTAGGAGAACCATCTCGACCAGTATTCTATGTTATTTACGAAGAAAGCGAAATCTTCAAAGAAGCAGCCGAAGCAACAAGCGAAATGTCCGAAAACCTTGGACCTTTGGAACCATCAATACAACGAAACGACGAAATACTAGAAGTACTGGGATCCGCGCAGTTAAAATGTGTTAACGGGTCACGTTAATAATACTGATAAAGAATTAAAAAATAAGGATAGAATGGAAAAGAACCATGCTACAGATTATATCTCATTGTTTATGTGGCCACTTCTACACAATTTTTATCGACTTCTTGCGCCAGATGTCCTATAGATAAACAAGGAAATGGGTCGAGTAGCCGCCCGTAACTTGGTGCACGAATAACTATTATTGAATAGAGTTTTTTAGACCGAATCTTTTTCTTTTTTTCTACAAGGTAAATTGTATTCAGAATTACTAAACAATATTCCGAAAGAATAGTAACATCTTTCAGTGAGCAACTTTCAGAATCTTCCGGAACTAGAATCTCCAGAAGCGATCAGAACGAAATCCTGTAACTCAAGGGAAGGATAGTGTCGAATAATTGAAGTTTCCATGCTATATTTTACTGTATAAGGGTCTATTGCATTATTCAGTGAAGGCCACATTAGGCGCCAAAAAATATAATTAACTTTTATGGATTCTTGAGACTTGCGATATCCCAATGGAAGCATTACTACGTTGTTTTCTGAATGACGTCAAAGTTGAGTAGAGAAAGCCTAAGGTGTGATTAAAGTTGAAATTATTTCAACGCCTTGACAGTCTTATTTCACTAGACACAAGATGACCACAAATCCCGATTACGTATGAAACCGCGCAATAGGCGGCTCGAGTCTCGCCTACCCCTATTTTGGTCGGTTTCAGATCACAAGAACAACATTTCAGCGAGGTTTGTAGAAGAAACTGGACACTGCCGAAGCATCAACCATTCAGAGTGGGCCATAAAAGGAAGCAGAAACATGATTCGCCTGTGTGAAAGAAGAAGATCACTCACATTGTTATCCAATGCCCATGTTAACTCCCCCGAATCAAACAATGTGAACCATCGTCGTTGCCAGCGCTAAAATTACAGAATCAATATAAAGAATAAATCTATAAAAACATATGAACTAGTGAAAAAAACCCCAAATATGTTTTATTGAGTTAACAATTGATTGAAGTTTCAAGAAATTTCAAAAGGAAAGGAGAAACGAAGAGAAGATGAAAAGAGTCATCAAGCAGGACTGAGTTATGTGAGTCCATTTCTTTCAGTGCTGAAAATTCGCTGCAGAGAAAAAGTCAAGGCTATGTCGATAACATCGAAATTCGAAAAACGGCGTGAGACTGCGACAAAATTTTACAAACATGGGTTCAAAAAAACTTTCAGACTTTGTATTATAGCTGTCTGCTGCTTCAACTGTATTCGTTCTAAGAGAACGAGCGGTGGGCAAACACACAACCCAGTCGAACCCGCGGTTCATCCATACCGGGAACGCGTGCATATTAATTTAAACATCAGATAGTTATGTGGAAAAAGTCAAAACATTAAGAAATTATGTGTATTCGTTCTGTCTTTCGACTCCAAAAACTTGGAAAAAAGCACTGGATCTAGTCAATAAACCGTAGAAGTCATGGCCAAACAATACTCGCCATTTTGCTTTGTTGAGACTACATCCGGGAGCGCTTACTTCAGATGAGAGCTCAAGTGGGTAGCCAACAAAAGCAAAGAATTAAAACTGAGTCCTCTCGGTTCTTTTGAAAAAGGAGAAACGATTAACATATTCTCACGAAACATGTGGGTAAAAACGAAAGAAAATGAATTCGTAAGTATATCTATTGATATACTGCGGAGGTAAAAGAATTTCCTTCGTCATTTTGTCCCCAAGAATTTGGACAAGTAGAATAAGAAAGGAAGATGAGAGAAAAGTTGAAAAGCAGTGAGAAAAGTTGAAAAGTTGAAAAGCAACAAGGAATGATTAGCCATGAAACAGAACCGAAAATATGCAGATTAGTATGAAGCACATATACTAAAATAGAGATATTTATAAGCGAAAAAATAGATACAAATTTAAAAACAAGGCTTCTAGAAAATCTAATGGAAACAGGTCAGCCATCAACAGAACAAAATATGTTAAGGAAAATTAAGAAGTTATATAGAGAGAAAAAGAGAAAAGAAATCGGTAGGAAAAAAAGCAGAAGATTGTGATCCAATTATAATCTGGTATTTTACCAACTGACTAGTTGCTACAATGACGTTCTGAGAACATACCAAAAATGTTACAGAAAAGAGTAAAAGCCTGAAATTTTGACACAGTTCATAACCTTGTCGCTTTGTTACTAATAAGGTACCGTCAAAATATCAACTTGTCAGCAGCTTACCTTAGCCGAATGCGATTGTAGTGAGAAGTCGAGATTCGGTGGTGCAACGTAGAGGAATCCGCATGCAGTCACTTTGCGATTCATCTGCAATAGTCATCATCATCATCGACCAAGACTCATCAATTAGCAAACATCATCATCATAACCATCATCATCATCACTACGATCATCACCTATGGTAATTTCGAGGCCACCATCCCAATAAACGACAATCTAGTAAGTGCGGAATTTCAAACCTTTATTCTCATCCCATGACTACTGCATATACAGCAAAAGCCGATAAGAAGGCAGGAAGGAAACAGAAGATTACGTTTGAATAGTCTATCAATCTCAACGAATCACCTTGTTCATTATTCCGACTCAAGAAATCAGAAGAAAATAGCAATTCTACTCAAGCTCTTCTCAATCAAAAATTTCGAGAACGTCTCAAAAACGATAAGTTTACGAAATCGACAAAGTTTTTGAGAGAAAAATACAGCTACATGCATATTTAAGCATTTAGAAAGCACTAAAAGATTTCCAACTCTTTAACTATACACTATGAATAAGCATTTCGGTGATAACAAATGTCTATGGGACAAATGAACGAGAAAGGATGTTGCTAATACGTGAAGATTGAAAAGAAATGAGATATTTCTGCACAAATAAAGCCGCTTGAAAAATATTCCGTACAGTATCGAAAATCTTTTGATTTGAACTGCATCATTTGATAAATTTCGAGAAAAAATAGAGACGGCGTAGATGATTTGAAAGCAGACAAGAAAGTTCAAAAATACTGGGCAATCTCTCTTTGTTGATTCGCTTACAACAACTGATAACAATTATGATAGTTCCACTAACACCACGCAAAGTTCATTGATAAGGCACCTCACAAAACTTGTATGTAATATGTCTAAATCAAGAGAACTTATCTTGATTAGCTGACGCGAGGTTGGTAGAGTATTAACAATAATGGGTCGGCTTTGTAGAAAGAAAAAAAATTGGATTATACATGAAGAAGAAAAATGTGAAAAAGATCGCTCAGCTTTACGACACTACTCGAAATCAAAACAAACTCCTTGCAAGTCCAATAAGTTTATAATCATAACTATCACCATCTACATAGACCCATTGAAATTATGAAAAAAAAAAAGGTCCCACATCTAAGAAATCATCCGAAATGACAGTGTCTTGTTAGCTTATAACCATGCAACATCAATGATCAAGATTATTACATTGAACGCTACCAAGTGTAATTTGATAGAAATGACGTGGAAGCCGTTAGAACTTGAAAAAAAGGTATTCCGTCAACGTGCAAACGACTTTCACGCAATTTTGCAGGGGCACATCGCAAAAAAAAAACGATTTGGAAACTGGTTCGAAAGTCGACTGGAAACAAACTCCAAACGACCACAATCATTACTGCTTGGACATTTATTATATTGGTTTTCCGTACAGGCGTTCAGCTCTTGCAGAGAGGTTGACAAAGTCACGAATCGGCGATGTCGTGACACTACAGTGTCCTTGTAAACGTGCCGATAACCATTTGCTTTACTAAGACTAACATGAACTCTTCGCTATAAATAGTGCGGGAAATCTATACTTGCACATCTATTTTGGACATTCACTTTCAAATAAATAAGCACTGAACAGTAATATTCGAATATACATAGTAAATCAATGCTAAAGTAAAAAAAATTAGTTCCAAATGCCATAATTTTTTCAGGGAACATGATTGGCCATACATACACCACAAATGATTTTCAGTGACTTTCTAACATTTTCAATGAATGATAAATAGAAAATATTCAATTAGATCGATTCAGATAGATAATCTGTCTTATGAACCACAGTTTTAACAGGTAACTCGAAATGAAAGACATCACCACGAATTCTTTTATTTAATGCTTTTTCAAGCAGTGGTATGATGTTATAACCATTGAATCCAATGGTGACAAATAGTACACAAAATTTGAACCTCGGCCGGGAATGAAAACCCCATTCCACTGTTTCCGTGGGTGATAAGGTTTGCATATCACTCGGCATTTTGAAAGGAACTTGGTGATCAATGGCTTTAGGATTGCAATTTATCAAACATAACCTCAAAAATGAGGAAACAACAAAAGTATAAAAAAATGAACGGAGATGAACACTGCGAAAAGGAATGGTCAAAGGAAATCCAATAAAACCTATGCAACGAAATTTTGCGAATGGCAATAGATGTGAACGAAGTACGTTCACTTCATTCCATGCTACTCGATAATATGGGAGGGCGAAGTAACCCCGAGGTAAGTGATGCAAAGTATCAGGAAGCAAGGTGATAAGGAAGGCAATGGTTTGAATCCTTTCCCCTAATCCCCAACAAGTCCCTTCATTTAATGAACGAACGTCTTGAGAAATACCTTAGCTCGGTACCTTCCAGGATCGCAAAAAAATCGTCTTGACCAGCATTTTATGGACATGCATAAGGAAAAGAAATTCCTCAAAAAGCAGACGACACAACACGTTGAAATTTTCAAGGTTTTATGGAGGATAAATGAGATGAAACGAGTCAAATGCAAGGAGTGCTGGGATCGGCAAAGAAAATAGTGATGGCGGATCATTCGGAATGGAAAATTAAATAAAAAATAGTGATAGTGACAACAATAAACAACACTAATAATAACAGCAATGATTTATTCTGTACTCATTTGATCCAACGAAAACGTCTATATCGTACAAATTCGCTTTATATAAGAGCAAAAGGAAACTGACTGATCGGTCAACTCAGGAACGTGGCAGACTACAATGGAAACTCTACTGGTACTCTGAGTATTTTCTACTAAACAACAAAACAACAGCATTGATGATAGGTGAAGCAAGGCGGAATATTGATAATAGTATGCATCAGACCCTAAAACTTTCCTGTAGCAGCCGAAGTGACCGAAACAACATGACAAAACTAGACATGGGAAAGTCTTCACATGTGAAATGACCCAGTTAGTAAACTAGTCATTGTACACGGAAAGTCCCAACGTGAGCACATAGTCAGTGACCTCTCCCACATGCACGCGTCCAGATTACCCTACTCTACTGATACAACAGGGAAAATAAAAATAAAAAAGAACTGTAAGTAAAAACGACTTTGAAAGGGGAAAAATGGCCGATACGAAAGATGAACCGCATGTAGGGTAAAACAATAAAAAAAGAAAGAAAAAACGAAACAATGAAGGAGCTGGAAATCACAGCAGACAGGCAGAGTAGGAAGATAATTAAAAAAAGAACTCATCACTGAGCCATAAAAAATCCCCATTAAGGTTGACATGAAATTAGGCAAGTGTTATGGAATTTTTTATGCTGAATCTTTGATTATTTCACATATTATAACTCAAAAAAAGTCCTTTTATTTAACTTCACAAACGTTTTTCCCACTGTCTTTCTACTATCTCTACAGCATAGATTATCAAAAGGAAGAAAATAGATAATACAGGACGAAAATGATAGATCAAAAGATGGAGCTCTCGGCGTTGATCAGTCCCTGAGGGTGTGCCATGCATTCGGCTTTAATCTTTAGCTCCGCTTTGAGGCGATTAGAATGGATATCTGGCTTTTACAATGACTCGCGGTGGCCTCCCGCTGTATCAAGTCAGTGCTGCTTAGCCCCCAGACCAGTCTGGTATCAATTTACTGTGCTCGGAGGGATGAATGGCTTGGTGAGCCATGAGCGCGTATCGAATCATCGACCTTGTGTGCGACACAGAGCACCCCTAAGCACTGACTGCGCCATATGCGCTCGATTTGCAATATTTCATGTAAGATCTCTCCTGGGATATATCTGGTAAAAAAATTGTACTTATACATAGATAGATTTTAATCAGATATCATGAAACCTTTGGAAAAGCACGAAAAAAACTCATACATACTGCTAAATTCAAGGCCAAAAATGAACGATGAATCAAAGAGGAATTTTTTTCAAAGAGAGCAGAAATTACTTAGTCAACGAGTTTCATAACTCTGTCTTGATTAGAAAAAATGAAGAGGACCTCTTGAAGAGTCACAACAAATACAAGAAAGAATAAAACAGAGCGTTGTGTCGTCCGAGTTGTCCTTCTGGATCGGCCGCCCAGAGTGAGAACATCTGTCGCACCACGACGGGCCGGCCGTGCAACTCTCTCTATTGTTTTGGAGCGCGACTGACATGACGCACGACTGACAGACGCATCGTCGTCGACGGATCGACGTGAACTGGTTCGAAAGCCTATTATTCCCACTTGTGCGAATTTGTTATGCACCATGGAAATGCGAAATTCGTTCACACATCGATAAATCCTTCCATCATTATCATCAATTCGTACGACAATGAAACGATAAACGGCACTTCAATGTCGTTGGCGCGATAGCCCAGCGACGAGAGCATCAGACTATGTTTCTTTAGGTCGTCAGAGTCGACTCATAATCAATGAAACACTCATATCAGTCCCAAGACCGACCATCTTTTAACCTCGCCATTCTTCAGTAATTCCTTACTTACTTCTTAAGCCAAACACGAGATTTCGTGACACAATTTACTCTGAGAGGTGACCTTATGGAGGTTTCGCCTTCCACAGGACCTAGGAAGATCAGGTAGCCCCCAACCCAGTCAGCCAAACTTTTCAATTACCCCAACAAAAAAGAAATTTCTCAAAAAATCTGATATCAGTCTCGACAATCGACAAAGGTTAGACGATACTATATGGTATCATTTAATTGTTTTCGTTCAGAGATCTCAACGATGTGTTGCCCACGAACAACTGCGCCGAAGTAATGCTTCACATTTTCGCACAATAGTGCTTTGAACACGATATGTGAGTTTAATGGTGGGGGGGAGTGGGGCACTTATAAAATCAACAGTAATTGAAACCATTCTTTCTGAATGAAACGAAGATGAGATGGTTTCCGAAACTTTGATTCTAGGATATTTTTGGAATTTATGATCAAGTCAATTAGATCAGTTAATAGCAACAATCGTTATCCCACAAGGACACTATCGTTCGTGATCCCATATAACTTCGCTGTGGCTGGTTTCTCTTATTGAGTAAACGAAATACCCAAAAAACGGTTTTGAAGACTATGAAATCCATCGGAACGTTAGACATAGTGAAATAAATACCGTATGAGCAACTTCGTATCAGCTCATCGAGAATGCAATGATGATGAAAAACTACTAGAACGTGATCGTTACTGAGCAAAATGTAACATCGAGTTTCCAGAACGAAAATATTGAAATATTACGATAATCACCAGTTTCAGCAGTGTCACTTACATTCATTTACAATTTTAGCAACAAAGATTCTGCTCAGTCGTGATTTCAAGAAGGAAAGCTTCTTTTGCTTTTTTTCTCTTACAATACAGCCAATTCTGATTGTCTCCCGTGCACTTCTCGAGCCAATGTCGATGGCCTTGGCGTGGTACTCGAGTTTATTGGCGTACAATAATGCGTCGAATACGATTTTGAATTTGCTGGTGAGGCATTTATGTCGTAAAAATTAATTGAATCCAGTCTTTGATCTAAATTTGATCTATGAAGTTTCCTATGAGACTTCAATAACTTTTCATAATGATTTCTTGGTATAGATCAACTTGAATTTTCCCGCTCTTACCACAATTGAACACAAGCAAAATATGCATCACTCAAGCGAAAGTTTTCCAGTGGAGTGGCACATATTTATTCTCCACGGTACGCTAGTGTACAAGAATGGAATGATATGCAAAACTTTGAACCCCGGGAGGGAGTTAAGTCACCGTATCATCTCTTCCGAGGGCCCGTGTTAACCACTCTAGGATATACAGTCATAACGTCATATCATTGTTATGAAAGTAGTAAGAAAAAAAGAATTTTTGCACGTTCTGCCGTAAATTTTGATCGCAACTAACCTTCATTATCTCAACTTCATATCTTGTTTTATGCGAAAATCAAGCGATAAGTTTAAATATAAAATTGCTTGAATTCTATTTATGACATCAACACAACTCTTCACAATAGCTTTGTGCGAAATTGAAAGACTTGAACACTTTAGTCATAAAAATAACCGGCTTCATTGTCAATAATTACGAGCTGACAATCTTGTAGATGAAGATGGGGCAATGAACAACTCCACAAGACGTGATGGGAAGGGTTCTGAAATTCTTTAAAAAAAAAATCTGAAAATATTCAGGAACTAGTATAGTCATTGATAAATGAATGAATATATGAATGATTCCAAAGATCTTATCGATTTTTTAACAGTTGCTAAATTCACCATAACCATAAGCGTTCAAAAATTAATCCCAAATGAAACAAATTTCGTTTTCTTTTTAGTTTCGGATACCCCGTGAGATTAGTGGATGAAGAAATTCAGAACTTATTGAAATGAAAAAGGAATTTCGTGCTGGATTGTACCAGATTATAGAGAAAGTTCTGCCGTATTGCTGAGAAAATGACTTTTACAGATGTATTTTTTGCGAATTTGTGCACATCAGAAAGCTTGCTTTCTTGTGCATCGAACGATATATCACTTGCCCACACAACCTTCAGAATGGAACGGTCCAAGGAAGAAATTCGTCTGCTGCTCCGCTTCAAGTAGATTGTGCAGTAAAGTACTTATCTAAGAATTTTATCCAATTCGATTGACGACTGATTGGCGATTGACTTCTCGTGGACATCCTTCTCTTGGCTTGTCGGTCAATCGCTCCCCTTCCTCACGGATTACTTGAAGCAACGTTGAGCTGTACGAGCATCGCAATTTGGTCACCCAACGCCTTGCAGATTTATCGATGAGCCTCGGAAGAGTTGACATCAAACTTTCTGAAAGTGAAGCAGGAGACGAATTTCTGTCTTGGACAGTTTCATTCTAGAGACTATGTATACAAATGATGCACCATTCGATACGCAAGAAAATGAGCTTTCCGATGAGCTTATAATCGCACGAAATGCATGTGTAAAAATGATTTCCTCAGAGAAACAACAGAACTGTTTCTACAGCCTATTCTTTACATCAATAAATTTTACAAGGAGTTTTCAGAACATATAAGTCCTAAAGAAAGTGGTGCAAGGCAAGATTTGGCACATACATCTGTGCAACATCAAAAGTCAAGAAATCATAGAATTCTCTCTAAAAGTAGGTTTGTATTTCATCACAAACGAAATAAAAACAGGTTGTACAAATAAAAGACTAGTTGAATCACTATTAGACGATTTCCGACTTAGGTTTCATTCCATCGAAACACCATATCTTGCTATCTTGAATAACTTTTATCAAATCTCTTATAACAGTACGTAAAAGCTCCCATAAAGCAGCTTTGATTTAGATAAATAGAATATATATTGAACAGTTGATAGGTAAGTAAAGAGTTTTTGATCAAAAACAAATTCTATTGCCAAGATTCATTCATTTTGAAATTTGGTTGGCTCGAATAGCGCATTGTTCAGAGTGCAGATTGTCCAAAGGACGATAAAACTAACAAGTTAAATAGATCCGGTCTGCAAAACCGCCTTCACTGCCATTATAGAAGAATTACTGACATAGCAGCAGTTCGCTTTGGTCTAAAGACCAGCTTCTTCCTGCAATGAACTCAGAATTTTGGTGAAAAGCCATGCTGAGACATTATTCAATATGACATTGAAAATACAAATGACAGATTCTCAAGCCACGACTAAAATCACACAAATCGGAATTGACTTTTTTGACCGCATGTTGCGGTTGTATGATCTTGTAATATACTCAATAATGTGGAGTGCTGTGCAAAAACATTTGCGTCTGTCGGGATTCGAACCCAGATATCACTCTTTCCGGGAGCGTATGCTAACCGTTGCATCACCGACGGTCGTTTGCACAGCACTCTTTTTACGCTACAACGCTTATCTGCTTGACCACTTCGATGGGTGACAGTTGCAAGGTACTGAAGTAAATGGACGTATCCTGAATGCGTATACATGTTTAAAAGAATTATCAAGGCACTCAGGTTATTAGTTAGTGTCGTTAGGGATAGAAGATGAAGTGTTCAGCTTTGATCAACCGAGGGATACCTTATGCATTCGAAATCGTAAGTGTCATTCAATCATATTTGAGCCTTTAGAGGAAACCTACGAAGGCCTGTCAATGTATTAAGCCAGTGATTTTACTACCCAAGACAAGTCTGGTAACGATATGTCCATCGCTGAAGACAGACGGTTTGATGAACTCGAATCCAGGACCGAAGCCACGACTGATTCAGTGTAAATTACATGGCACCTTTAATCACTGCACTACACGAGTCCCACTTAATACACAAGTACATATATGTCGAAAGCACTGCTTCTCCACATAGGCAGAAATTCCGATCGTCTTAGTGCCATTCAATAGAAAAAAAGGCTTCGAGGACATGGGATACGTGGAGGTGGAAGCGATTGCATTTCGTGCTGAATCAACAACCGTCGCCGGACCGATGAGGCACGACGAAAAACGGACGAGACACAATCACTTCAAAAACACAGACGTCACAAATGATTTATTGACTCTAACCGACAAACAGATCGATGAATCCATAAGTGTCAATCAATCCTTAATTTCTCCTTGATTTACCGCCATTAATCCCCAATCCATTGCATGAAAGCCAAAAAACGCGACAAAACGTCGGATCGCTGTCGGTTTCTTTTAAATCACAACTCAAACAATCAAAAATTGATAAAGAAAGCTGTGAATTTAACATTATGCAATAACTTGCATAGATAATAATCGCTTGCGAAAGAGTCACAATTACGGGAGGATACCGGCCAAGAACGACAAGGGTCAAGGTGAATTACACACTTCAACAACGACACAACAATTCACCCATTTTTCTCTGAGTTGTGGATTTTTTAACCTCCTTTTTCCTGTCCTACTAATTGCTAGGTTTTCTTGTGAATGTGAAATCCAAAAAGAAAGAAAAATGGATATAAAATGTCAGCAAGCTAATGAATCGACTGAAAATTTGGCGATTTATCTTTTTGAAATGGAAAATTCTTCATTTATATGAAGTTTTCATTGGAACTTTGCACAAACGTTTTCATATAAATACTACGAACACATAGATCCCATAGAGCTCCAAATTAACATTTCATAAACTGATTCTATCACAATACAGATATAAGATCTAATTGTACCGAAATAAGGTATGGGCAAGCAGCAAACAACAGCCTGGAAGAAATGAAGCTGATAAAGAATGATAGAATGATTGGAAGATGAACAATGGAAGAACAAAAGAGAGAAAGAAGCGATAGGAAAGGAAAATGAAGTCTCGCTCAAAGGATAGACTCATGGAAGATTATTCCAGAAATCGCGAGTACAACAGTGTAACATCAATGTTATAGAGAAGAGAGTGACACGACTGAAGTTATCATTACCGTCCGGCTTTCCTTAGTTAAATCCTTCTCTTAAGGAACTTACGGGCAACAACAAAGTCGGTTAGCGTTATGTAGATGAAAATCAAAATCACTAGCAGCCGATCGGTCGGATTGGTTGCTGTCCTACAAAGGGGACGAGAATTAATGTGGGGGTTGTATGATGATGGTGTGATGAGAGCGACCGACCAGTGCGCGACAGGAGACGCAGACCCTCCAACGGTCCCGTCCGTCACCAGCACTGTCATCGGCGGCGCCAGCCACTGCTAGCTCTATCACCAACCACCACCAGCCACACACCACCCTATGAGAAAAATCGCAACGCTAATGGCTGTTCGGGTGGCCATGACGATGAAGAAGGTCAACAGTCAGTCAGTTAGTCGGTCGGTCCGTCAGTGCGTGGCCAGTGCTCATTTCTATACAGCAAAATTCTGTTCTTTCCGATTGGGAGGAGACAAATGAAAAACCAACTTTACTCCTGGAAAGGAACTTTCATAGGAGTGCTACTAACCAATCGAAAGATGAGACTTGAGGCTACAGTCCCACGTCGCCAGTTTTTCAAAACATCCCTTTATAATGCTGTAGCATCCAGATCAAAAGTTATGTTTCACTCTCGCCTTCGATTTACATTTTCATCACCCGTATAATTCGCTGGAAGCCGAAAAGCATATCGATTCTAGAGAAATTTCCGCTGCCAACCGATCGTTTCATCTGGAGTTTATTTCGAAACGGAAGAAAAAGTCCAATTAAATAACAAGACATCGATCGCCCGCCTCGCCTCGTCCCTGTCACGGCCCTTGCCTTGTTGAATATCCGGTAAACAATATTGCCAAAAATGTGAAACTCGATCTTATTTTCCCTGGAAAATCGTATTCCAGAAAGTAAGCACATCGCTAGAATCACAAAACAACACGCTTCCAGAGGATTACCAATAGTCTAAAGAAAGAGCTCTGTCTGGTCAGGTTTGAAGCACAAATCAAAAGACCCAGAGGAGATCAAAAGATCGAAAGGACTCTTTCAAGAAGCAAACACATTTCTGAGTTCCCTCAAGCTCGTGCTATAGTTTAAGTACTGAAACTCTAGCGGATAAGTTTTATCCAGCGAAACGTAAGCGAGATAAGAGAAAAAAAACGCGTGATTTTCTTGAACAAGATCTTATTTTG
>JAHQIW010000518.1:332500-335890 GCA_019055375.1 Parelaphostrongylus tenuis | reverse complement strand
AACGGCATACAGCCACACAACCCCAGCTGCGGAGCCAAACTGGATGACGTTGGTTTTCTGTACTTCATGGTTTTAAAATCTTATGCTAAGCAGTTTGTGTAAGTACATGATGCTGGGGAAGAGAGAAGTCGGATTCTCGTTAAGGTCTCATGGCGACATTGGGATCAAAAACGAGGCGGTCAATCAGTTTGCTGGTGGCTCATGCACTTCTCACTGACGGTTGTGTAGAACTGATGAACGACTTACAGAAGGATTGGATATTCGCTATGAACATGAGGTAAAGAAGTTTTCTGTAAAGCATCGTGTATATTATACTAAAATTAGATTCAAAATCTCACTATATTTTTTTGAGTGAGGTCTCAAAATAGTCGGTGTGCAAGGTTTGTTATGTATGCCCGCGTAACAGCCATATGCCATGCATTCGAAAGTCAATCATTACTCGACACTCTGAAAGAACGTCACGGTAATTGTTTTGCCGTACGTCGAGTGTAGAAAATTTGTCGTCTGTTCCTCCATATAGGGATAGATCCCCGAGGAATTGATTGAACGGAAAGGCCCCGTGCAACTGACGTGGCTGTAAGGCCGAAAACACGTGTCTTGCTATGTAGAACTGCTTATAACAGAACTCATTAAAGGCTCAAAGTACATTGGTAGAATATACTGGAATCTTGAACTCTTCTGTGCTGTGATTTTATTATTTCGTTAAGGTCGCGTCAGTCGAATGGCCACGAACCAAGAAGACAGTGACTGTGATGTGTCAAAATGGAAAAAGATTCGTAGCAGATAAAGTATGAGTGCAACTTAACGAAAATCCTTTGCTGAAATGCTTTCAAATATATGACATCATACACTTTACACTATATTGTTCCGTCCTCACAGTGTTTGTTTTTTCACTCAGCGGATCCCGGTGCTTCTAGCGTTCAGTTCGTTTTTTCGTCTTCTTCTTTAGCATCGTTGGTTGCTGGTTCAGCGCGTATCTTTGCAATTTCGAGGACAGTTTAGTTGTGACGTTCCTTAGGACGTTCCTTGTTGACCGCCGGACAGTGTAAAGGGAAGTGGTTCGATCTCATGCTCGTTACGACGTGCATCATAACCTTTGGCCAGGACGCCCCTTATAGCGTCATATATCGGCTGAATTGTCATGGAAACAATTTATTACTAGTTAGTGAAGCCTATAGTAGTATACGGTGGGCTCTCGTTATTGTTGTGCAATAGCTGGATAGTTTAATGAAAAGTTAAAAAAGGATAAAGCTCTTGGCGTTGATCAATCTTTGAGGGATGCGCCATGTATTCGTGCTCATTTAGCTTTGTTTGTGGTAACTGAGTGCATATCTGATCTTTACAATGATTCGCGGTGACCTGTCGATGTATCTAATCAGTGCAGTTATCCGCCCAGACAAGTATGCTACCAATTTACCTATTCTAGAGGAGGTAGAAGGTTTAGTAAACTTCGCAATTGGGATAGAACATCGGCCATGTATTTGTCGCGGTACACTTTTTTATTATTATATAATTTTTTTTCCACATACGCCATATGACTCAATGTGGTGCAATAAAAGCTCACAGTGCCGCATGAAGTAATTTCGTTGTAACAAGAAAAATAATTTACACCGCTTTTTTTCGGACCAATTAGATGTTTTTTTTAGTGAATGTGCAATGCGTTTTCCATGTTAATCAAAGATCTGCCTATAAATGTTTTGCTTTTTTTGGAACTGAATATTCAAAAAATTCACTTAAAATACTACCTCTCATTTAGGTGTTGTTAGCTCTTCCTCTGGCTGTGTTACAGAAACATAGGGTTAAGTTTAACCCAAAACTCCCTGATAAGAAAACGAAAGCGATGAAGTTCATAGGAGCCGGACTTATAGAAAAGGTCGAAGCGTGAGCTGTCTTGCTATGTTGTTTAGGTAGATTTAATGAATGTGCCACTCAATTCAGGTTGCAGTGCGCTTCCCATATTGCTTTTGGAACTCCCTATTGAAAAAGGATGGGACACTCGACTATTTCAGTCATGCACCAAGGAAAAGTAGTGACCGCGGTCTTTTCAATATGTTCTACGACTTCTCACGCAGGGTATGTTTTACCAGCTAGAGGTGAATAATCCATTAAAATTTTGCGTTTATTCAGGATTCGAACGGTGTTGCTCCATTTTACGTCCTTATGTCTTACGTTTGTGGCGATTCCGTAGATCTCGTGAATCAATACAGTGATGAGGAAGTAACAAAGATATTTGTTGACACACTGAGACAACTATTTCCTGGAGAGGTGCAGATTCTTGCATAAGTCCTACTCCTTTTGATTCACTTCATGACCACAAACATAAGGATTTGAGGTCTTGATAGGGTTTATAGCTTCATACCTAGGTGATGTCACTTCAAGTATTTCTAAGATGCCAGTGCAATTTTGGGGTCGAAGCTACGTCGTGATGTACTTTTAATTTGTACAATGAAGTTTCAGAAATTCTGAAAAGTTCTCAAAGTCTACGTCCTGTTTAGGATATTCCGGATCCAGACGGAGCTGTTGTCACTCATTGGGGAACAGATCCTCATATTGGCATGTCCTATAGCTATGTGCGTGTTGGTGGAACTGGCGCACACTATGACGCACTGGCTGCACCAGTGGATGGAAAACTTTATTTCGCCGGAGAGGTGAGGTTACACCATATTTCTGCCTGGTAATAGCGAACAACATAAATTCGTATTCGAGAAGGGATTGACTGTAAAACAGCTGTTATGAAGACGCATGTGACATAGTGGTTAGAGATGCCTTGCGGCTCACGCGTAGTCGGTGGTTCGACCCCATGCCCAAGGCTCACCAAGCTTTCCATTCCTCTGGGGTCGGCATATGGTACGAGACTTGTCTGGGAGGATAGCAGCACTAGCTTGATTCATCGGTAGGCCTTTTTAAGTCACTGTAAAAGCCAAACATATATTCAGTCAACTCTAACGATGTTGATGAAGTCCTTCACCGAGTTTCTCGGCCTCACAGTTCCTCAAAAATCGTACCAGACTTGTCTGGGAAAATAGAAGCAGATAAAATCGAATGCACAGCACAGTCCTCTTTGATTGATTAACGTTGAGTATTTTATCTTGCATGAATTTGTCTAAAGTCTTTATGAAGTTTAAAACAACTCTTTTACTAGTCTGTAAGACATTGGTACATAGGGTTAAGTTGTTATTATACAAGAAAGTGATTTTATAATTGTTTTCAGTGCACTAATCGCTTCTTCCCCCAAACAATGACTGGTGCCTATATAAGTGGACTTCGTGAAGCAGGACGAATATCCGAGTCAATCCACAACGAGATTTGGATCGATTAGGACCATGTTTTTTGTTTTATTGGAGATTATTGGGTAATTCGTTTTCACGTCTTATCTTATCTACACCACTG